>PVKU01003794.1:0-166481 GCA_004027475.1 Anoura caudifer
AGGGGACTTCAGGTCTTGAGTTGCCACAGTTCTCAGCTGGCGTCTCCAGGGAAGTGAGGGCAGCAGAGCTCAGGACGGCCCTCCTGAGCCCCCTCGCATTGCTGTGCCCTGGACCCCACCACACTGGTCTGCTGTTAAGGTCTGAGCTGACCCACGTTCCCCTGTCACCTCCCCCGTCCCCTCTATTCCACTTGCTCTCACAAATCTCCTCCTTTGTTTCTAATTGCTTTAAGTTCCTTTAAGGAGGGAGAAATGCTCGTTACTCTGAAATCAGACATAAGCTTAAATGCAAATAAATGGTTTGAGGCTACAATTTGGAGAGTGAATTCTTCCCTTGGGGAGGGTGAGAAAGAGTGGTCCAGCCCAGGTTTTTGCCACTGGGAGGAGCCCCGCCCTCCAACCCTGAGCAGAAGAGCCTGGCGCTAGAGTAAATGCTTTGCTGTCATAGAATATTTTGAAATTCTCAATACCTTTGGAACAGGGGACCCTACCTTTTTTTTTTTTTTTTTTTTGCCCTGAGCCCTGCTGTCTAGATCCTGCATCCAAGGTCGGGAGAACAGGAAGGAATGGTAAAGAGAGGAAGGCAGAATCAGATTAGCTGTGAAGTCTGACATGTGTGGAGTGGCAGCTGCGTGGACCCCCGGTGGGCTGGGACACCCGGAACCGTGTGTGACAGACATCCCGCGTGTACGGGCATTTTGTTGCAAGACTGTAGAAGCTGGCAAGTTGGGCTTTGTTTTGTGATGATTTTGTTAGTGTTTCTGTTGCACACATTCAAAACAATTTTGTTATGAGGGGATTTTTAAAAATATTTGAGGTATCATTTTCTTCAAGCCTTTTGTTTTGTATTAAGAATGGGCTGCAAGAGAGCACTTGTGATGCTCTGGGTGTGCAGTATGGAGGGGCTTGGCTTCAGCCGGAGTGGCGAGAGCAAAGGCTCGGTGGAGAGAGGGCCAGACCTAGGGCCTCACACAGATCGGAAGGACATGTGCTCTGTGGGAGTGAGAGGGGTGAGGAAAGGTAGGGAGGCAGGCCGCCACCCTCACGTGAATGTGCAGCCCCACTGGTGTGGCAGGGGCTGCTGCTCAGACTCCAGCCTGTCCAGCCGGGTTGGGTAGGAACTGGTGTTTACCGAGAGGGTCTGTAGTTTTTAACCAGACCCCTAGTTGGCTCTCTGTGGGGAACATGGATGAGGTCCTGCCCCAAGGCTAAGTCAGCATGTGTGGGTGGGCACCTGCCATGTGTGTGAACCATCCCCACTGTTTGTGGGGCGCGGGGGCCGGGCAGGAGAGGAGAATAAAGCTAGGCCTCAGACCTGAAGTCCTCGATTAAACTCGTGCGGAGACAACTCTGAACGACTGAGGGTTCAGTTGGGGGAACTGACTCTTAGTGCTGTGGGCTTCAGAATTGGTGGCTGGACACAAGCAGATGCTCAGGCAAGACATTGGGGGAGGTGGGACCTGAGCTGGTCTCAAAGGGTGAGAAGCGGTTACTGCAGAGGGAGTGAGGTGGGGGACAGGTTGGCGGTAGAGGGCGGGGTACCAGAAATCCAGCTGACTCAGGACTGGGGTTATGGTGCAGGTTTGGGGTGTAGACCAGCTTAGCCAGCAAGCAGGACCAGAGTCACTCAGGCTGTGGCTCACAAAGCACCTCAGCGCTGACCATAGGAGCTCAGCTCACAGGGATTGTCTGCGTGGTGGGGTTAGAGGGCTCTTCCTTCTCAGAAGTCGGGGAGCTCAGCTCCAAGTCCTACATCACCCAGCACCTCCCCTCACTCGTGCTGTGTGTGGTTCCCAAGTGCTCAAACTATGGCAGCATGGTGAGGTCCTGGGGGTCAGAGATGGGGCTGTCCTTGTTTTTCTCGCTGACCTCATATCTGCATCAGGCACTGTTTCTGACCTTTTGCAAACACTAATTGTATCCCCTCTTCCACTAGGGAGGTGGACACTCTCATTATCTTCATTTTGTTAATGCTGAATCCAAAACCCAAAGAGGTCAAGTAACATTCTCAAGGTCACTCTGCTGGAGAGCGACAGGGCCAGGATTCTAGAACTTTAGATATTAGCTCCTCACTGTGTGGCCTGTCACCTCCCAGGGTCTTGGATCCAGTGCACATGCATCTCCGGTCCCGCAGTGATGTGAAAAAATATTTTAAAAACACGTGCAAGGCTTGCAAACCCCCTTGGGAGAGATCCTACCCTGGTGGGTTGTATAAATTTTCTTGGGAAGAAGTTTTCATAGGAAGAGAAGGAGAACATGAGCTCCAGGGGGAGACAAGCGGAGACACAGGAAGCAGCTGCAGGAGACCAATGGTTCACTTCACCAAGGGGAAGGCTTTCGGCGTCCAGGGGCCTTTAACACGAAAAGCTTTATTTAAATGGCCCAGACATGTGTTTCTTCTCAGAATTTTGGAAAGGCACAGGGAGTTGAAAGAGTCAGGAGAGAACATTGAATTCAGGACCAGTCAAAATCCCTTAAGGAGTTGTTTGGTGTGTTGTCTGTTCTTAAGGGAAGAGATAAGGCTTCCATTTCTGTTCTATTCTCCAAAGTACACAACCTTCCTAGATTTGGATTTTACATAAATTTACGGTGTAGGCAATGCTGGAGAACTCCCAAGATCTGACCCCAACTTCCCTTTTCATTTCTTGCTGCTCCTTCCTGCCCTCCCTTCCTGCCACCGAATTCTTCCTGTTTTCTGCGTGCTCTGCCCTTCCTCTCTGCACACACTTGTGCCCTGCGCACACTCCTCTGTCGGAAGCGCTGGGCTCCCATCCCCAGGGCTCAGCCTCGGATGTTCTGTCAGGCATCCCTCCCTGAAATCTATTCTGACGCTCCCATCAGGAAGTTCTCGCTCATTGTCCCCAAAGCAGTATATTGTGCTCAAGGGCACTTCTTACTCCCGGTCTAGGTTTGCAGTTCTCCATTTCCATTCAGCCAGTCTTTACTGACAACCTCCAGCAGCAGTAATCGGTACACAATAGGTTTTTATTCATTAATTGCACAGCCTTCATGCCATCTTTCCCTTTTGGGAACCAGCTAAATGAGCCTTGGGGAAGTCTCACTCCATCAAGGTCCTCCTGCCCGTACCTGGAGGTCCCTGGTCTCACCCCCCACCCCAATCTTATTGCCCCTTGTATGTGGTGCACTCCCAGAGGGCCAGTCCATGTCTAATGCAGCTTCCAACTCCCATACCCCCTGTACACACTGCACAATCAACATATGTAAAAGAAATTGCTTGAGACCTTTGGAAGAAAAGTTTATCTAAAATCTAAGGTATGCACAATGCTCACCTTAAAAATCCGCTCTGCTCTTAAAGTTCCATTGTAAATTCCTGTTTGGATTGGAGGATCTTTCCCCTAGAAGTAGTCCAATCAGTCATGCTTGGTTCCTAGAACAGACCGCAAAGCTGATTTGCTCTAAACTCAAGAACACAAATGTCAGAGGATAAGCTGGTGTGGAGCGTTGCTTCTTTAAAAAGTTATTTTTATTTTCTTTCCTACGTTTTATTAGTATACTGTCAATGTAGTACATAGCACTAAAACTACTTTTAAAACCTTTTCATTTTGAAATGTTTTAGGATTATGGAAGAGTTGCGAAAATAGCAGTAGGGTGGGCTCCTCTAGAGTTCACCGGCTTCCCTCAGTGTCAGCGTTTTACATAATGGGGCAATTATCCAAACTAGGATGGTTGGTGCAATACCGTGAACTAAGTGATGCCTAGGTTTGGTTTTGTGTGGTTTTTGTGTGTCTCCCACTGGCTCTTGTCTGAATCCCTTAGATCTGCAGTTTGATGTCTGTCATTCACTTTGGGAAATTCTGAGCCAGCATTTCTTCGGACATTTCTGTGCCCCATTCTTTCCATCTTTGCTGGAATTCCAGTCATGTGCAGGTTCCACTGCTCCACATTGTCTCACAGCTCTTGGCTGTTCTGGGTTTTTTTGTGTGTTTCCACTTTTTTTTCTTGTTGTGTTTCAGTCTGGGTAACTTTTAGTGACCCCACCTCAAGTTCACTGATTCTTTCCTCAGCAGAGAGAAGGCTACCGATGAGTCCCTCCAAGGCATTCTTTATCTCTTATTACTGTATTTTTAATTTCCAGCACTTCATTTGATTCTTACAATTTCCATCTCTCCGCTGGAGTTCCCCATCTGATCACACATGTTTTCCATTAGATCTTTTAACATATTAATCATAATTATTTTAAGTTTCCTACCATATAATTCTAACATCTTTGGCATACCGGGGCCTCATTCCTTTGTAGTTCTAATTCTTGCTTTCTTTTTTTCTTGCCTCCTCTTATGCCTCATAATTTTTGTTGAAAACCAATCATGTGCAATTAGTAGAAACTGAGATAAATAGTGTTTATGCCTGGAAATGGCACTCTTTTCTTTTTCCTGGGTTTTTAGTGTGCTGTGTGGATACGGGGGTGAGTTAATCTAGTCGGGACTTGGGCTGGGTGTGAGTTTTGCTGTTGTTAGGGTTACCGTCAGTGCACCCCAGGCTTTACATTCTGTTGGTGATACTTTGTGGCTACAGGAGGGAAGTGGTTTTGCCTGAGGCTGTGTGCTCCGCCCAGCAGCTTAGGGCTGCCCTCTGCACTGTACCTTCAAGGTCTTCTCCTCCGTGTGCTTCTCTCCTGTCCCTTCGCAGCAGTTCTGCTGTGACTTGTTATTCAGCTCGTTGGCTTAGCTGTGCAGAGCAGTGGGGCCATCTCTGAGGTTCTGATTAAATCTCAGTCCTAAACAGGCACCACGTCGCTGGGTCTTGAGGTGTCCTGCTGCCTCGCTGCTGGTAGTAAGGCCTTTTTCACTCTTCCTTTCTCCAACTCTATTGAGTTTTCACCAGTTCCCTGAGGGTGACAGCGTTTGTTGCGCTTTCCCCACTCATAAAGTTTTTGTTCCCGAGGGGGAGACAGTAGAGAAGGGTTTGGGAGAAGTTTCTTGCCTCCCCCCGCGTGGCTGCTGCTCCTCACACCTGGGCCTGCACCGTGTGGGTACTTTCTAATTTCTCCACAAGGACCCGCTGAGATTCCTGGAGACAGTGCCTGCAAAGGAGCCCAGACTTCTCTACTTTCTGGAACCCCAGGGGTTTCCCTGGCCTGCCAGCCTGCACTTGGCCTTCATCATTTTGTTCATTTCTTCTTACCAGTGTCCAGTTGCCTCTTCTCTCCCTGCAGGCCCCTATCTGTTCTCAGATTTTGGGCCAGCTGTTTGATCTGTGACCTCAGCTCTCTATTAAGTTCAAACAAGGCTTGCACTTGAAAATGATCTGGCTCTTTTTTGTTGTAAGTGATGCTTCTTCAAGCTCATTACATCCTGGAGTGGAAGCAGAAGTGTGAAACTACTTTTTAAAGTAATAATTTAAAACCTATTGATTCCTTTGTCTACTTCCATTTCCATACAAATCAATAATCTCTTCTTACAATCAGGTTTCAGGCACCGCGCATAGTCCAGCAGTTTGACAGAGCTAACTTGCACTGATTTTACCCATGAATGTGAATGTTGTGGTCACACCCCAAATCCAGAAGTCTGTCATTAGATTTACTTTAATGAAAACCTGAAACCCCATGACCTCTTTCCTGTGGCCATGAATCAAAGAAATGACACTGTTGCCTAAAGCCCTACCTTGTAACTGTATGTCTATCATTTGTTGGAGTTTTTAATGTTGAAGTGATGAGCACTTGGATTTCATCTCTCAGGTGCCATATCATCATAAAAGTAAACTTATTCTTAGTGTGAAGAGATACCCTTTACAAGCACACTTACCCAAACACCCGAAACAGGGGGTTGAGCCGTCTCCTTCCTCGCCGCCAGGATTTGGGGTTATTATTTTCCATCCCTTGCTTCTTTTCACCTTAGTCTATACCCAGAATCCCTGGTGTCCTCACGCCAGTGTTGACACAGGTCCTACGGTAGCTGGGCTGGGGGAGGTAAAGGGTAGGAGAAGGAAAGGAAAAGGTAATATCTTGTCCCCACCTCAAATAGCCACCTGTTCCTGCATGCCCCTCCCCCTGCAGGCCTGGGGACACATGGGTGACGAAGGGTCAACACCCACTGCCCACCTCTTTATCTGCACCCTGCACAAACCCTTGGTTAGGAAATAAAGCCAAAACTTTACCACCCTGGGGGGCTGTGCTCTCCCTTCTAATCCTCTTCTTCCTGTGGGTCCTGTCCCAGGCAGTCACCTCTGCTTCCCTATCCCCCCAGCCCCACCGCCACCTCCCCATCCCCGTGCCCATCCTCATGGTCTGCAAGCCATCGGAGCCATCGGAGCCAACGCCAGTGACTTGGAGTTCCCTAGTGCCCTGCCTGCCACCTGTCTGGTGGTGGGGGGCAATCCCTTTTCCCATTCAAATTGTTATTCTAACTTTTGAAGTCCTACCTGAACAGATTTCACGGTTAGGGGCTTGGGCCGCTTTATACGGCCCTATAAATGCCGCACCGCAGGCACACAGTGGGTTCCAGAGGTTTCTGTGGGCTGTTCTGAGGACTTCGCCACACAGATCATATAGCTTCTGTGACTTCTGAGTGACTTCGGGGGAAACGTTTGAACACAACCCCTTTGCAAATAAAGGACTGTTTCCCCACCCCACCCCCACCCCCATTTCCTCTGCATTGTAAATGTCTCTGGGAGCAGCCAGCATTTCTCTGCACAGGTCAGAATCTATCTGACTTACCGGGAAAGGGAGCAGACGGATGGCAGTGCTGAGACTGCCTTGAGTGTAAGCCACAGACAGGGGCAGCTTTCCTCTCTCTCCATCTGTTTCCATCAGGTTGCTGATCAGAGATCTATGTCCACAGAGTGAGGTGGGCTTGTTCCTCAGAGTGATAGGTCTGCTGAGCCTTCGGCCAGATGGCTTCATTCTCATCATAGGACCTCCCGGAGCTGAGGCAGGAGAGGGATAAACACCAAAGAGTGACTCCATCCTGGAAATGCTTACCTGAATCCTTCCTGACTCTCCTCCTGCCTCCAGCCTGCGGTTTTTACTTTGACCATAGATGAAACGAAGGAATAGACCTTTCCAACCTTGGAGAGTGCTCTTTGGTTTGTTAAATACAATTCTGAGAGGTGACTTCATGTGGAGGTTTTTGTAGGGGGAATACTGATGGTAGAGAGCAGAGCTGAGGAAATTAAGTTGCAGGAGGAGGTAATTAGGTTAAGCACTACTTGAAACTTCAGAGCTTGTTAATGGAGGAATAGATGGGTAATGGGAGTGAGCGAGACTTATGCTTTGAGAGTTTTAAAGGCTTGGATGTTAAGTGATCTGTTCATGCATTGGACATGCTCTATGTAACAGGCATTGTCAGAGCTGGGGAGGGATGAGGTTACGTACATGGTCCCTGCCCTCTCATGAACCCCACGGCCCAGTGGGAGGGGCACCCATGTACACTCGTGAGAACAGAGTCATACCTTAAATAAATGGTGCACGGGAGAGAGAATTAGCCACAAGGTGGCATGGTCAGAAATTATCAAGGGTTTTGCACACTAACCAAGGGTTTGTACACTAGTCTTCCCTATAAGATAAAATGTTAAAATGTTAAACATACAGTTACTACATCATCCAACAATTCTACTCAAGAAATGAGGACATATATTTATACAAAAACTTGTATACAAATGTTAGTAGTAGGATTGTTCATAATAGCTAAAATAGTGGAACATCCCAAATATTCATCAGTATGTAGATTAATACGCAAAATGTGACGTATCCATACGACAGAATTATTTGTCGTAGAAATGATACACATTACAACACAGGTGTTTCTTGAAAACATGCTGAGTGAAAGATGCTAGATACAAAAGATGACGTATTTTGTGATTCCGTTTACATGAAATGTCCAGAACAGGCCGAGCTGTAGAGACGGAAAGCAGAGTATGGCTGCCTGGCAGGTGCAGGGTGGGGAGGGGAGTGAGGAGTGACTGCTAATTGGTCCAGGGTTTCTTTTTGGGGGAGATGAGCGCTCTCAAATTAGATTGTGGTTGCACAGCTATGCGAATATAGTAAAAAATAATGTGCCTTATATGCCTTAAATAGTAAAGTGTTTGCTTTGTGAATTATATCTCAGTAAAGCCACTTTTATAAATAGATAAAAACAAACATGATCTTTGTTCTCAAAAAAGGAGGGCTGAGTGCTAGGGGACTAATGAAAAGACTTGAAAAGTAGTTAGGTGATGAAGGCCCTGGAACTGAGCCTGTGGCAGTGGGGTGGGGTAGGAGGAGGCCGAATTTGTTCAGGAGGTGGTCATTCTTTACAGCTAACCGTGGACTCCCAGGGTTTCCATAGGCATTTCTAACAAGAGTGTTTAATGAATAAGCTACTATGAACACATTTATATCATGGCTTTTTCACAAAAGAATTTAAGGCTGCTGTGATATTTATTGATGTCAAATCTCTTTCCTGCTTGTGGAAGTGCTAAATCACATCCTTCTTACATAAGGGGGCAAGGGGCTGGCGCAGAGGCTGCAAGAAGGAAGAGCTAAATTTGCTTTGACCCTAAGATTAATTCAACAGACAGAAATATGAAAAATCTCTGTTTTCATGTTTCTGACCATGGAGTCCCCTGCCTTAAAAATGAATTTCCAATTTGGAACTCATTTTCCAGACATGCCTTCATTAGTTTGAAGCTAAATGTTCAAGCATGAGAACTGAAAGCACGTATGCCATTGCTGGGCTGTGGCTGTCAGAGCGGGGCCCAGAAGCCGGGCTGGCAGGAGCAGGTGCGAGACCAAACACAGCTGGGCCTCCAGCTGGTGCTGAGGAGGAATATGCCATTCCCAGGAAAGCCTGTAGGGTGAAACCAAGTGAGACGGGGGCAGGAGCAAGGCTTGGCTGGTACCAGTTGGCTGGGTGGCCCAAGCAGATGGCACAGATTTCAAGGGGCTGGACACTGATAGAGGTCTGGGGTTCAACTAGACACCAGGAAATAGGCAGGAGATTAGATCTGAACCAGGACATCAGGAGTAGTGTGCCAGAACTGAAGAGGCTGGTGAATTTGCTGTGCAGCATTTACTGAATGTTTACTGCGTGCCAGGCATGGCCCAAGGAGATGTCGGTCCATCTCAGGATGAGGGTTGTGTGCTTCTTGGAAAAGGAGCCTTCGTGATTTCACAGAGGTAATATTTTGTTACTTGAATCCTATGAATTTCTGGACAACACTTTCTACAGGATTCTCAAAAGGTGCCAATGTTCTTATAAGGCTATATAGTTCATAAATGTGTTATTCATTTTCAAGTTCACGGCTGAACCTCCTCAAACTATGATTATGGTCAATAAGTAAATAGAGTTTATTAATAGTACAAAGTATACTTTGGCCTTTCTTCCATGTTTAATGAAACCATTAATCTCTGTAACCTCTACCCACAAACTAAATTGCACTGGAATTCATGAAAAACAGCAGTCTGTGTAGCCTCATACCAAGTGAATGGGTATAAAAGTATGACTTAGTACCCTTCAGTTAGGCACCAAAGTTACTCAGAATCAGTCGTGTCTTTTGGAGAGAGAAGCAGACACACATGAAATGCTGAGAGTGAAATCTAAAAAGACCTTGTTTTATTTGGTTAAAGAACCACATGTGCACGATACACGTTCTTGTTTAACCTTAAATCCCGATAAATATCGTGAACGGTAAATGGGCAAAAGATATAAACAGATCACAAAAGAATAGATATGTGTGTCTGATATACATATGAAAAAGTGAGAGATACAAGTTAAAACAAAAGTAGAATGTTAAATTGCCACCCTTAAAAAAGTGACAACGCATGACATTTGTGAGGTGAAATGAACATTTATACTGAGTAATGGCGGTATAAATTAATTCAACCATTGTGTAAGGTAGTTTATATCAAGAGCCTTTGAAATGTTTACACTTTTCCCAGTATTTTTAAAAATATTTTATTTTTTTATTTATTTTTAGAGAGAGGGGAAAGGAGAGAGAACGAGAGGGACAGAAACATCAATGTGTGGTTATCTCTCATGTGGCCCCCACTGGATACCTGGCCTGCAACCCAGGCACATGCCCTGACTGGGAATCAAACCAGCAACCCTTTGGTTCACAGCCCGCGCTCAATCCACTGAGCTACATCAGCCAGGTTTCCCAGTATTTTTATTTCTGAGAACTTATTCTCAGAAATGCCCGTGAATCTTTATATCAAGAATGTTCATCATAGAATTATTTTTAATAATTATTTTATATAGAAGAATTATTTTTAATAGCGAGTAAGTAGAAATTACCCAAATGTCTGACAATAGGAGACTGGAAAAATCGTGTGGATTGGATGCAGTGGAATATTGGGTAGCAACTGAAAGTCATTTATTCGGCAACTGTTAAGTAAAATGGGCCAAAGCCTAGGCCATGAGAAAAACTATAATTTTAATTGTGAAAATAATTATAAAGATTACATCTATCTGTGTAAAGAAAAAAATCGAGAGGGTGAAAATACTATATCAAAGAATTTATGGTTTCAGCCCTCAGTGGTGGAATTAGAGGTGCTGCTGTGTTTTCCAGATAATTCTACTTTGAAAATTTGTTGTTCTTATACTTTGCAAAAAGATACATAACAATGCTTGAGTCATGTTGACGTGATTTAAAAAGAAACTATGTTTGACTTCTTCATAGTGACAAAATCTGGTGGCTGAAACAGACACAGAATTCCGGGTGGTGGTGTTAGTGCACTTCTTCCTGCTTCCTGGTCCAGAAAGAAAAAAAAAATTGTAGGTCACTTTCTCAATCTCAACTGACCTTCACCCTAAATACCAAGACCAGAGGACGCAGTCAGCCTGCAAAGGTGAAGGCTGGTTTTAGGAAGGTGATTGTTGTCAACCAATGGCCATTGGTGCCCATCGATGGCAACATGAGTCCCTCATTTTGGGTGTGGTGAAGAGGGAAACTTTATTTAGTGCAGACAGATCCAGATAATACAGCAGGCTGTGATACAGCACTCCTGTGGAATGGCTCAGGTCACGACCAAATGTTTCATGATAGAATCTGTCCTGGAATTCAGCCTCCGCCTTCGTCACAGACAGGAGGTGCGGGGCCACCAGCCCTACGGGCAACACCAGCACCGAGAAATAACAGTGAGTCAACCCAGGTGATGATGCTGTTCAGCCAGCTTTTATTAATGTAGGTTTAGTCTAAATCTATAGTAACCCAATAACAATAATAATTACTTAGGAACAGTCAGCAATAACATCACACAAGAGAACTGGGGGATAATGAACCTGAGCCCCAAGGGTCCAGATCAGGTCCGGGTCTGGGAGGCTAGGCAGTGTCTTGCAAGGTAGAGTCTGTGGCAGCTTTGGTGTCAGCTACAGCAGGGTTGATCGGAGCAGCGGAGTGTCTCTCAGCTGTCTCAGCTGTCTGTTTGAAGGCCTTGGCTTTCATACTCTTGTGTGATGGCAATGTTGCATCAGTCTGATTAACACATTTTCTTTGTGCCACCTCGATAAGCACATGTTGACTATGTCGCTGTACTGCACATGTTTTTGAGAGGGTGGTGTTACCCTTCAGATGAACACCTGTTGTCTACCGTGTTGTACTGCACAGACTCGAGGGGTTGCAGCATCCTTCTGAGTCGTTGCTCTGCTGTGCACACTCTAAACGTGGCTTCCCTCGATTCCGTCTTAGTTGACAGGACTGACGCCATCTTAGTTCAGACCCGCTGTGCACAGCTCTGCTGTGCTCCAGCCTTGCTTCTGTGGAAACAGCGTGGTTGTGAGGCAGGTCCACTCTGCAGCGGTCTGCTCTAGCTGCTTAAAGCAGAGTCACATAGTTTTCGGTGGAATGTGTGCTCCCTAGCCAGAGGGGAGCTGGGTTATAGAGACAGAAGTCCCTGCCCTGGTCCCTGATTGGTCAGAATGCAGCCACCCTGATTGGTCAGAGCTGCACAGGTCCAGGTGGATGGGAAAAGCCTCAGTCCTGTTGGTTGTGATAGGACTCCAGGAACTCTGTTATGAGGGCTGGCTCTATGGCAGGAGCTCAGTGCAGGCAAGCAGGCAATCTAGCGGCTTTTCCGTGAAGCACAGTTTGCATGAGAGGCCCTGGTGCAGAAATGGCTGCTAGGCTCCACCTTCTCCCCAACCCCCTGCTGCCAGGTAGCCACCAGGAGCCCTTCTCAGTCCTTAGGGTTCACATCATCAGCGTCTTGGAAGAAGTTCGAACACAGGTTTTTTGTTCCCTAAGTTCTGTCTCTGCCTTCACTGTGGTTGATTGCAGGTATCCACACTGGAGGGAACAACTCAACATAAAGCTCCATGGGGAGGCAGCTTTACTCTCACATATTAGCTCTGGAGGGCAGTGGCTCTTGGTCCTCACGGGCCCAAATGACAATTCGGCAGAACCTGTGTTCAGCTGACGTTGCCAGCGGCTCTGGTGCTCTCGGTCTGAGTCGTTTCCTTCTGGTATCTCACATTGCTTTCTAACTTTTTTAAAAGAAAAGCCTCCTAGTACTCCTAGGAACAGGATAGGAGTTTTAAATGGCAAGAGGAAAGAACAAAACACCTCTTCTTCCTTCCCTTGAAGAAAAGACCCCACTGTCAACAGTGCCTTTTCTTTTTTAGCCTGTCTCTCCCTTTTCCCTTCTTTCCCAAAAATATGTTTTGCAGTCGGTTTGTGAAAACTAGTGTGAGCTGCAGCAGCCTCTCATATGTGGCCTGCCATCTGCAGCTTGGTCTGTATTGTGCGCCATATATTTAGAATGCCTAAATTAGTAGTGTTCCATGTGCTATTTACAGGGGAGCTGGAAAGTCGGCTGCAGGAGCGGGGCTATTGATCAGCATTGGCTTCTGGGCAGTGTTGGCTCTTACGCTTGGTCCCAGAAGTTAGAGACATTTTGGGGACATTGAGAGAGCAGATGATCTGTGAAGGCAGCTGGTCCATGTGGTAATTAGTCCGTGGAGGCAGTCGGTCATTTTCTGAGCCTGGAGAAAAATTGGGCTTCTGCTTGTGCCACTCAAGTTGTGGACAGAGGCTTCAGTTAGAGTACACACTGCTGAGAAGTGTGTGTAAATGAACCATCACAGCTGATAGCAGCTCAGCTTAGCTTCCTGAGTAAAAGGCTCCTAGCAAAAAGGTGGAAGGATGGAAGGAGAGCTTTTTCTTTTTTAATTTAAAATTGGAGATACATAGTCAACTCTTGTTTTATAAGGCAAAAAAAAGATGTCATTGTCCAGGGAGCCAGTGACAGTAGGAGATGGGACACTCGATGGTGCAGACCCCACTCACCTCTCTTTCATAGCATGTGTCCTGTGGTTGCTACATTTTCGGGGCTTCCCACTGGACTGAGATGAGGAGCCAGTCCTCATACCACTGAATAACCCAAACATCAAGCCCTAACACACGGACACTGACAAATGTTTGTTGAGTGAATGAATGAACTCACAGAGCAGGTAGGAACAAGAGCACAGGAGCAAAAACACTTCCTTCGATGGCTCTGCAGAGTGATGAGTAAGTGTTTGCTTTTTTGATTTTTCCTCTGAGACAAAGGCTGGGAATTTAAGGTCTAAACACATAAAAGTAACCACTGTACTGTTCAGTAATGAATAGTGATGATTTCATATGATACTTTTATTCCTCTATATCTCTGTATTTTGATTTGAGTCTTCAAAGTAGAAAACTGATTTAATTGTGTACTTGGTGTTTTAGTAATCATTCTGGTTCTCTCAGTCCATCTTCCATCTCTTCCGAGGGCACAATTTCCCACTGT
The DNA here is from genome assembly GCA_004027475.1 of Anoura caudifer. Taxonomy (NCBI): domain Eukaryota; kingdom Metazoa; phylum Chordata; class Mammalia; order Chiroptera; family Phyllostomidae; genus Anoura; species Anoura caudifer. The sequence goes on from PVKU01003794.1 coordinate 13,700, forward strand.
GATTCACACCCCTCTCTTTCCTATTAACTTGTCTCAGGGATCCCATCCCCCAATCTCCATACTGTAACTGTAGGAGATACATCTTCTACCCTCCCAATTGGGGGCCATTATTTCTTCTTGGCCATATTTACATACAATTATAGTTGCATATAGTTAATTTTCAACAATCTTGGCTCTATGTAAAATGAAAACCCTTCAATTCTGCTGTGACTCATGAGCAGGTAAAAGGATTCTACACCCAATTCCAGTGTGTGTGTAGGGGGAGGGGTTGTTCCCCACACAGCCATCCGGCAGTTCTCTTACACCAGCTGGGTGTCCTACAGCTCAACTCAGTTCTGAAACTCTCTACCTGAAGATAGCACTGGGCTCCACAGGTTAAGGGCTCAGTCCTACAAGACCCTTCTCTGCCCCTTATACTTATTTTAGATGCTAGAGCAGCTCACAGAACTCAGAGACATTTTGCTTACTAGATAACTGGTTTCTTAGAGAAGAATATGATAAAGGATACAGATGAACATCCAGATGGAAGAGATGCATGGGGTAGGAGGGGCACAGAGCTTCCACACCCTCTCCAGGTCCACCACTCTCCTGCACCTCCACCTGTTCATCAACCTGAAAGCTCCCTGAGTGTGGGGGGCTCTGCCCGGAGGGCCCCCCCATCCACCACAGATGAAAATAAGTCTACTAAGACATGATCTGCTTGGGGAAGAAAGGTGGCTGATCTCTCAAAGAAGAAGGACCAGGAATCTGTTCCTCAATGGGCTTTTATTGGCTTAATTTGCATAGGAATACAGGGTGTATAGGTAAAGCTCATCAATCATTGTCAGGCAGTAAGGATCAAACAATAGATAACATTCAAAGAACTCTGAGGACTTATTCTGAGTCAGGGTCAGATAGTTAAAGGGCTATAAAACTTTAGGGAACAAACTCATTTCATGCTTGGACCCTTCATTTAAATTGAGGGTATTAGCAAAGCAGGTTTCACAGGATTTTATGCATTCTTTCTTAGGCCTGATTGCCCTAAGAAAGGGAACCTGCCCTTTCCAGAACAGACTTAAATCAGGCAGGGGAAGTAAGGCAGCCAAGAGATTAGGAGAATTCCTGCAGATAGAATGAGGACTCAGGCTACGTCAAAGCTGAGGGGCAAGAGTCCATCACCCCCTTTTTCTAGAGTTCCCCAAGTTCTTCCCTGAGGGCCCCTTCATGACCATGTCTGTCTTAGGTCGTCCCTCCTTTGAGGAATCTTATCTGTCATTGGCTAACCAGTCAGTCATGCACTGGGGCCCAGGCAGGGTGAAGTAAAGAGGACAGAGGCAGTGCCCCTGCCAGGGAGATAAGCTTTGTCACCTTAGTGGTTTATGGTCCCAAGGTCTCTTACTCAGCCTTAGCCATGGGGGTTTACAGCTTCTGAAACCAGGCAGGGTGGTTCCCAACACCTGAGCCCCATATGTTTGGGATTTTATGGAGGTCTCATCATGCAGGCATGGACAGTCATCAACTCCATTTTCAACACTTCTCTCTTCTCTAGAGAACTGGGGGCGGGGCTGACAATTCCAAGCTTCTGATCAAGACATGGTCTCTCTAGTGACCAGCCCTCACCCATCAGCCATCCAGGAGCCCATTCAGAGTCACCTCATCTAAACAAAAGACAGTCTTATCACCCAAGGAAATTCTAAAGGGTTTCAGGGGCCCTGGGTAAAGACCTGTGTTCAAAGGCTAAATACTGAAACAAAAGATGCTCCTAGTGCTGTTATCACATGGGAAATTATACAAAAGAGCTCTGTACCAGGAACTAGGGAAGGAGATCAATATGCATTTTCTGTTCTTTCACAGTGGGGCACATTTATTAGACAGTCCCTTCCCTGTACTGTCTTCTTTCACAAGTCTGGCTGTGGAGGCAGGCTGCCTGGATTTAAGCCTCAGTTGAACCATTTAATTGTGTTACGTGGATAGGGTGCCTAACCCCTCTAAATGAACATTGATAATGCCTCCTGAGTTTTTTCAAGGAAAATGTGGGCTACTGCACATGATCCTTTCATAGCAGTGCCTGGCTCAACAGATGCTAATGATTGTTACAGCTGTTATTACTTGTTGGTGGCCTGGGAGAAAGTGTTTTAGAGTCCCAGGAACTTTTTAGATTTCTTTCCTGGCTCCTCATGTCTTCTGCCAATATGGTTGATTTTCTCTAAGACACCATTGAGATAGTGGTAGGTTCATTGTCCTTTTTTGACTCATCTCCAAAATATCATTTAATGTAAGTAAAATTACAGGTTACTCAGTGAAGAAGTTTTGAGAAGTTTTATTTACAAAGTTAGAATTGCGATCTAACCCAGTGTTTTAATATTATGGTTACCAGTGGCCATATTTGAAATGTCTGTGGTGTATTAATCATAGTTTTTGTGCATACAGTATCTGTTGAAGTGAGAGGGTATGTCTTAGGAATTGTATGATGTGGAGAATTTTGGACCTAGGATGAATATCAGCATTCACTCACATTTATTCCAGCATACCTTGGAAGGTGAGTTTTCGTTCTTCCTCATTTCTTTCTCTGGGCTGCTGTGTTCCATTCTGAAGCCCTAAGCCTTCTTTGGCTAGAGAGAGCACCATGATTTCATGATTCCTCAATGTTTCCCTAATGAGAGCCCTATTAAGACTTGGACAGCATGGGCAGGGGTTGGATGGTACGGGCAGGATGGTGCCGCTGGCGTGTGGAAAGGCACTTTTGGGCTGAGAAGCACTGTGAGCAGCAGACATGCACTGAACCCCTGAGCTGAAGCTGCAGGCAAGTTCGTTAGGGCTATGGCTTCTCGCCTGCTGGAGTTTATGAACAGCCGAGTCTTTCAAAGCCTGACTGTTATTCTTGCCTGGAATTTTACCCTTTATCCTTATTGACTTTCCGTTCATCATGTTAATTGCTGTTAAGCTCTAGTTTCTCTGGCCCAGGGCTCCTTTGTTTTGCCCTTTGTGCTCAGTGCAGACTCTGTTGTGGTCTTGACCGTGCTGCCCCTTCCTCTAGGGTGGGCTGTGTCTGGGACCTCCCTGTCATGGAGACAGGGTATTGGCGCTCTTTGGACCTGATCCCTGTTTGACTAAGCAAGAGCAGCAGTAAAAGAAGCTCTTCTTTCATTTCCAGACACCGCAGGTACTGCTGGCGGTGAACTGGTCATCTCTTCCGGGTGTCGGTTGTCTTTTGTGAAATTGTTTGTCTTTTTAAAGCAAGACTGTGTGGCAGGACCTAGTTCATAGAGCTTTTTAAATGTTAACATGATAGATGAGTCCCTGGGGCAGAGCATGAGTAAGTGTTGAAGCACAAGCTCTCAGGGATAAAATGTAAGCTCTTTAGAGTTGTCAGCTTGAGAAAAAAAATGGAGCTAATTCTTCAGAGGAGAAGCAGCATGTAAAAGTGTGAGTTGGCATGGGAATGTAGGTTAACTGTCTTCCCTAAAAATAATGGTTAAAGGATTTCTCTTCACCTTGGTTTTCTCAGAGGACATGTGTTCACACAGGCATTAAAGAGTAGACGGCCTTTTTAGTTCCTACTCCTTCACCATCATCGAGTGTCTGCTCAAACACTGTCGCAGGTTCGCGGAGTGGGTGAGAGAGAGGACAGGCAGACGTGAGGTCACAGAGGGTAGTCCCATGCGGACCACTGAGGGGACTGTGGGTGTGCATGCATTCAGGGGTGGTTTGTGTGTGTGTGGTATGTGTGTTTGCTTAGAAAGACAAAATACTGCTTTATCCCCATATCCATAATTTTTAGCCTTGCGCGTAAAAAGGGGTTGAATATGTTTGTTGATTTGAACTCTGAGCAGCTGCTGGGGCTCTGGTGTGCCAGTGATGTCATACATACGTGGTCACGTAGCGAACTTGTGCTGAGCACTTTCTGTGCCCTGCCTGCTGTGCTGCATCTTGAGGACACGGAAATGCATTTTGACTACAAGAACGTATTTGTCTGTGGTTTGCACTCTCTTCCAAACCCAGGGCAGTTTTCAGGTCCATTTGGGTATTGCCCTGTGTTGTGATTTAGGGGTCAATGGGAGCTTGGGTATCCTTGCCAAAGTCACCGGGCAGGGTCATTAGTTAGAGAGCTGTGACATTTTATATCCCTGACCACACTGCAGCCCCTAGAGTCATACCTGTCCACATGTCTTTATTGAGCTTCTGCTAAAGTCCTCCCCATTTGTTAGGTCGTAGAGTGTAGCAATGATTCAAAATAAGATGAAATCCCTACTCTAGTTGAGAATAAGAGATGTTGTAAATGCAATAAGAGACATCATAAATGCATGAAGATGAAACAGGACAGTGATTAGGGAGGTGCCGCCTGGGAGCGTGGGGCAGGTGGGAGGGCAAACATCTTGGTCACTGGGGGCCCAGTCAGGGTCACCGAGGCTACATAGGAGTAAGATGTGACTGGAAAGAGCAATTGTGATTTTATTAGCCACACTTGAGAAGGCTGGTGTCTGATTCATGACGGCCTTTAAAACTTGGAAAAAGAGTTGTAACTTTGTTTTCAGCAATGAGGAGCATGACTGGTACTTGTGCAGGGAAATGGCCTGGCGCAGGGGGAACTTGCTTAAGTGCATGAACCTGGTGGCCCTCACTAGCGTGTGAGACCAGAGCCTCAGAGAGCAGGGGTGGGACACAGTGTCCTTGCCTGCACCTGGCATTGTAAGAAAATGTCAGTGTTGCTATTTAAGAGGAAAAGACTCTTCCTTTTTCTTCCCAATAGTGTCATGTTGCTTCTAATCTCACACATAATGCACTGCTGAGGTAAGCTTGGGGTGGGGGGGGGGATGTGAAGCAGGGTGAGAAACAAGCCCCTCTGGGTAAATTCACATTTTACTTCCCAGCACTACACGCTCCTCATCACTACATTACCCAGAGAATCAGAGATTCCTGGTGATGCTTCAGCATCTGTGTGCTTTACTAGATTTGTATAAAATGCACTACTTGTTTCCTAGTTGGAATTTAAGAAGGAGGCAACTGAAATATGCATTGTGTAGTTATTTATAATTTAAACTGAAAATAAGCCTACCCGCCACACAAGAATTATTCTTTTAGTGTTCTGCTACAAAGAGGTATCTGTCAGCCTACCATTTCTATCACACCTGCTTCTTTAAGAGACCCAGTATTCAGGGAAACGGTCTTTCCTGAAGGAAGGTGCTGGCGTGATTCATGGACAGGTATCTTTTCTGCCTAAGTCAAGAAATGCGGCTCTCCCTCAGTCCTTGATATCTCATAGCTTCTGAGGGCACTTGATGGGGAATCCTGACTGTCCAGGCTTTCCGTACCTGTAGCTGCAGGACTGCCCCTTAATTCTCCATGTGTGCCTGGTTATAACAGCACTTCTGAGACCCTTTGGCTGTATTCCTTCTGTGTGGCACGAGGTTTCTTCATAAGCCCCAACCACTACAGTTAAGACGCCATAAGCTTATAGGAAGGAGAATTAGTGGGAAAGTATGAAGTATCCAGATTTTGCATGCGGTAATGGGAGAAAAAGCAGAAATTCAGCTGTCTGAAAGGGGCTGAAACGGAAGGCCAGCCTGCAGGGCATTTGGACCACAGGCCCACAAACGACACTTTGAGAACCCTTGTACTCACCATGGTCTTCCAGCCCCCTGAGACCTTTCCCCATGGCCTACTTTGAGAATAAACTATCATACAAAGGAGGACAGAGTCTGGAGAGTTTTTCTTTTTAGCTGTGGCCTTTGAATTGTCTTATTCTGTGTCGGTGACAGCTTGATGACTACCATCTTTATTGGAATGGATGAGGCCCTGAGGCCAGAAGACAACTTTCACAAAAGGTTTACAGATGGGTCCCCGTCTCCAAGTGCAGTATTTTCTCATATCGCTTCCCAATTCTGTCTCTTCATGTCGGAACAAAATGTCATAACTGCAGTCATTTGCAAGGCCATTTACCATTTGGGTTTTTCTCTTTGTATTTCATGTCTGTATCACCATCAGATGAGCCATTCTTCAGGCACTCACGGTTTCCTCATGCTGCCGATATTTCATCTCCATGTTCTTATGGAAATGTGTCCCATCCAAACATTGACCTAAAATGGATGTTGTATAACATGCAAAACCCAGGGCTTACCAAGATCATTGCTGTTATATGCATTACTTAAAGGTCCTTTTAACAAGAATGACAAGTGCAGAGGGCTGGAAGCTCTTCTGATTTCAGTGTTGCTCACTCCAGTTTTATTTGATTCTTAGGCCTTCAGGGATAAGAACTTCTATTACATTAGACCCCTGCAACATTAACGCTCCTTTACTGATGTAATTTAGAGTAATGGAGCAGTTCGGTGGTGGAAAAGGGGAAGGCATTACTTTTGTCATTACTTAACTTCTAGAATCATACTGAAGAGTACCAGAGCCCCGTGACTGCCTGTGAATGGCTTCGCCTCCATTTGGGAATCACTAGATGGTGGAAGCAGTGAAATTATGTTCCTAGAAGCAGTGCTTTCTAACCTTGGCTGCACATGACAATCTCTTGGGGGTGGTCTGGGCTGCACAGCAGATGAATGAAATCAGAATCTCTGGGGGTGGGAGCAGGGCATCATGATTTTTAAAGCTCTCCAAGTGCTTCCAGTGTGCAGCCATGGTTGTGAACCATTGCTTTAAAGGTATCATGAGATGTAGAGCTGAGATAGCCTTACGGGTAACAGTTCTCAAGCCTGTGCCTGTCCTGGGGGCTGCTCCCTGGAAATTGTGATACTCTTTGTGAAACGTAGTGAAATATATTTGCTCTTCTCTCTCTAACAAGTACTTGACCTTCTTTGGGGAGGGGGAATGACAATTTCCTTCCCACAACCCCAAATAATATGCTAGCTAATGCTTACTGAGTGCTTAAAATATTTTGTGTATTGTGTGCACTTCAATCCTCACAACAATCTTCTGACATAGGTCTTTTATGATGATCAATCTTATTTCATGACTAAGGACACAAAGGCAAAGATTCCACTGCTTCCCCAAGATTCTACAGCAGGAACTTAAACCCGTGGCCCCCGGCTCCAGATGCCCTGCTCCCATCCACTGCCTGTCAGTCCGCACAGAAAGTCAAACTTTGGTCCATTCAACAAATATGTTTGGGCCGAGCTCCTGTAACATGCCAGGCACTTCCCTAGAATGTTCAAACACACTGACTCATGCTTTTATTGTTATGAAGAGCTGAACAGATAACAGACCTGTGGCTTAAAATCAGTGGTTTTGTAATAATTATTCTTGGTTAGATATCCTATAATACCAACTCTTCGGTATCTAACCTTACATGGCATGTTAACTATTTAATTAAATGTATTTTTAAAATTTTCTTTGAGATTCCCTCTTTGACCCATGGGTTATTAAGAAGTGTGTTGTTTAATTTCCAAGTGTTTAGAGATTTTGTCATCTTTCTGTTGCTTATTTCTACTTTGAATTTATTATGATGAGAGAATATACTTGCTGAGGTGGACACTGGCCAGCAGTGTCCGCGTCATTATGGATGAAATAAAACATACACACAGACTACCGAGTCCAGTGGAGGAAATAGGACGACAGCATGGCTTTTCTCTTAAGAGGAGCAAAGCCATGACCTCCGCCATGAAAAGCCTTTGTTCTAAATATCTCCTCACATTCCAAGATGGTTCTCCTTCACTATCCCCAGGTTACAGCAAAGGAGCCAATGACCCTCATTACATCACAGAAGAAGGTTATTAGTAAATGAATAGGCAGCTGATTACACTGGTCTCTGCAAGGTACTTGCAGGGTGAGGGGGTTTTAGCAAAGAACAAATCTCAAAACAGCTTAAGTATATTGCAAATCTGATTCCCCACGAGGGGACCTATCTGTGGGCTTGGGTCCTGTGCATTTCTGAGTGGGAGCTGGGCCTAAGCCATGCAGAAGGGTCTGCCACAACTTGGTATAGTTTCAATTCTTTTAAAATTTTTAGTTTGTTTTATGGCCCCAAATATAGTGTCTTGTTGAATGTTCCATGGGTGCTTGAAAAAAATATATGTATTATGATATTGTTGGGTAGAATGTTCCGTGCGTGTCTACTAGATTCTGTTGGTCAATTGCGTTGTTCACATCTTATCTCTCCTTCATGATTTTATGTCCAGTAGTTCTTTCAGTTGCAAGTAAGGGGATTGAAGTCCTCAACTATGATTGTGGGATTGTCTATTTCTCCTTTCAGCTTTATCAGTTTTTGTTCTATGCATTTCAAAGCTCATTATGTCTTCCTGGTGGATCGATCCTTTTATCATTTTATAATGTACCTCTTTGTCTCTAGTAATTTCCTTTGGTCTAAAATCTACTAAATCTACTCTATCTTATATAACCAATTCTTTTTTTTTATAAATGTTTGCATGGTATGTCCTTCTCCATCCTTTTTCTTTCAGCATCCTTCTGCCATTTGTTGAAGAGAGTTTTTTTGTGAACAGCCTACAGTTGTGTTGTGTGTGTATGTGTGTGTGTGTGTGTTTAATCTGCTCTGCCAGTGTCTTCCTTTTAATTGGTATATTTAGACTTGACGTAATTATTCATGTGTTAGAGTTTATGTCTCCCAGGTTAACTACATAACCAGAGTCCATTTTTATTTTAGAAACTGAATCAAGAGACCAAATTAAAATAGCTCTCAGTGGGTGCTTGACCAAGGGGTCTTTGTTTGTTTCTGTGACTTTATGGCCAAAGTAAGAGTTCGATATCCACTTGAAAAGTTTCCTATGCTAAATTTATTGCAGCCGTGCTCAGTTGCATGGGGTTTTGGGGTCTCAGCTGCCTATTTGTCCATGCATTTATTAGGCCTAGACCGTTTTCTGAGGAAACATTTTTTAAAGTATATATTTTATTCATTATTCTATTACAGTTGTCCTAATTTTTTTTCTCCCCTTTATCGCCCTCTGCCCTGTACCCCCTACCTTATTACATTCTGTCCCCGCCTTTGTTCATGTCCATGGGTCATACATATAAGGCCTTTGGCTTCTCCATTTCCTATATTATTCTTAACTTCCCCCTGTCTATTTTGTACTTACCAGTTATGCTTCTTATTCTCTGTACCTTTTTACACCATCCCCCTTCCCCCTCCCCACTGATAACCTTCCATGTGATCTTCATTTCTGTGATTTTGTTCCTGTTCTAGTTGTTTGTTTAGTTTTTGTTTTTTTAGGTTCAGCTGTTGACAATTGTGAGTTTGTTGTCATTTTACTGTTCATAGTTCTTGATCTTCTATTTCTTAGATAAGTCCCTTTAACATTTTGTATAATAAGGGTGTGGTAATGACAAACTCCTTTAACTTGACCTTATCTGGGAAGCACTTTATCTGCCCTTCCATTCTAAATGATAAGTTTGCTAGATGGGGAGTAATCTTAGATATAGGTCTTTGCCTTTCATGACTTCAAATACTTCTTTCCAGCCCCTTCTTGCCTGCAAGGTTTCTTTTGAGAAATCAGCTGATAGTCTTATGGGAACTCCTTTGTAGGTGACTGTCTCCTTTTGTTTTGCTGCTTTTAAGATTCTCTCCTTATCTTTAATCTTGGGTAATGTAATTATAATGTGCCTTGGTATGTGCTTATTTGGGTCCAACTTCTTTGGGACTCTCTGAGCTTCCTGCACTTCCTAGAAGTCTATTTCCTTTGCCAGATTTGGGAAGTTCTCGTTCATTAGTTTTTCACATAAGTTTTCAGTTTCTTGCTCTTCCTCTTCTCCTTCTGACAGCCCTATGACTTGGATGTTGGGACATTTAAAGTTGTCCTCATGGTTCCTAAGCCTCTCTTCATTTTGTTTGAATTCTTGTTTCTTCATTCTATTCTGGTTGGATATTTATTTTTTCCTTTTGTTCCAGATCATTGATTTGAGGCCCAGTTTCCTTCCTGTCTCTGTTGGTTCCCTGTACATTTTCCTTTATTTAATTTTGGGTAGCCTTCATTTGTTCTTTCATTTTGCGATCAACCTCAGTCAATTCTGTGAGCACACTGATTACCAGTATTTTGAACTCTGCATCTGATAGGTTGTTTTCTACCTCTTTATTGCTTAGGTTTTTTTCTGGAGTTTTTTCTGTTGTTTCATTTGGGCCATATTTCTTTGTGTTGACACACCTGTTACTTAGTAAGGGGCGGAGCCTTAGATCTTCACCAGGGCGGGGCAACCCTCTTTGCTGTGTTGTGGCGTTATCTGTAGGGGAGGGGTCACTTCCCTCACTTCCCATAAGCAGATTGGGCCCTTTCAGGTGCTGATTCCCACATGGGTGGGTTTGTGTGCATTCTAGGACCCTGTGGGTCTCTCCAATGAACTCTCCTGTAAGATAGGGAGATTCTCCCCCTGTCACAACCCCCATAGGATTTTACAACCAGAAGTGTTGAGTCTTTAGTTTCATGCATCAGAACCCTGGGTTTTGTGGTCTGTCTCGCTCCCCAGTTGTTTCTCCCAGCTTATCTGCATCCAAATGTGGGATTGTCTTGTCTGCTGCCTTGCTGTGCATCCTCTCTGCCCCAGCTGCCCATCTCAGTCAGCCCCTCCTACCAGACTGGATGAATATTTCTTTAACTCCTTGGTTGTTGGATTTCCACGCAGTTTGATTTTCTGGCAGTTCTGGTGTTTTTTTTGTGTGTGTGTGTTTAAATTAATTGTTGTCTTTCTTTTGGTTGTGCAAGGGAGCGAAGCATTTCTACCTACACCTCCATCTTGTCCAGAACTTGAAAATTTTAGTCCTGATTCAGGAATTCTCCTTGCCCAGCTCCCTGCGGAGGTTGGATGGCCTTATGTTCTGGCACATTTCTAGTGAGTGTGCCATAAGAGGATGCCAATAATGCCACGAGCACAGAAACTGATAGCGAGTGTTTGTGTCTACTGTCACTGAGCAGCCTAGCATATTTACATATTTGCATGTCATTAGCAGTTACTCATGCCCCAGTTATTACTGCTGCATTACAAATCACCCCAGAATTTAGTGGCTTGAGATCACTGTTGTTATATGCTGATGGCCAGGAAGTCAGAAAGGACACAGTGAGGATGGCTTGTCCCTGTTCCAGCATGTCTGGGGCCTCGTCTAGGAATGTTGGAAGGCTGCGGCTGACTGGACAGCTGGGGTCTAGAATCATCTGAATGCCCGTTCCCGCACAGATCTGCAGCTGGGCTGCGAAAACAGGAGGCTCCAGACTGCTAATGGGTGTGCCTAGGCGTGGCCTGTCCCTGGAATGGGCTCCTTCACAGCGCAGCAATCTCAGGGTAGCTGAACTTCTTACAGGGCATTCTGGGCTCCCAGACAAAATGTTCCAGCAAACAAAGTGGAAGCCACATTGCTCAGCTGTCCTTTTTTAGGCTAAGCCGTCAAAAGCCCACTCAGATTCAAGGTTAGGGGATGTAGACCTCTTCCCTTGGTGGGAACATTGTCAAAGAACTTGGCGGTCATGACTTACTTGAGAAAAACAGTATTTAGGGAGTTACTGCCTAAGTAAGTTAAATATTACCTATTGTTATAATCCCCTCTGAGGTAAAAGAAAATTCCTTGTGTTAAACTATCATGAAAACGGCATGTCTAATGGGCCATGTTATTTTGATATCTTATGGAATTTATGCTTTAGTTGTACATCAGTCTTATGATATGTTACTGAAGTTGCTGCAAGAGTTTTGTAGAGGCAGTGGCTCTCTTAATCCTAAAATTGCAATTGTATCCCTTCTGGCTCACTGTTACTTTGTGGACACAGTGAGTCATGTACGTTTAGTGCCTGTGTTACACAGCTGGCAAAACTGAAGCTTTGAGAACTTTGTCCAAAGTCACAGAGCAAGTTTTTGGCTGAACAGAGTAAAACTTCAGGTCTCTCTTTCTCCTGGGTCAGATTGTCTCTGTAAGAACTTCCCTTCACTTCGTTACCGCTACCTAAGGGGTTGTGTTACGATTCGCCCCCTCACAGGTTTTAGCATGATTCCAAGGCAGGTTGTTCTATTAAGAAGTATGTTCCTGTTGGGCTGAAAAGCCTCGTAGCTCCCAGGAGTGGGTGTTAAGGTTGTTTTCTAGTGTGCTTTTCACTCCAAAGGAGAAATGGTCTTTGCACTCTCCTGTGTTCCGTGTTTTCCTGTGGCGGCCAAGTAGAGGTGCGTGTCTGTGTCTGAGTCCGCGTTTCTAGGACCTGGAGGAAAGTGGAACATAGGATCCATTTTCCCATTGAAAGCTGATCCCCAGGGGTTTTTCTTTAGAATTTTACAGTGGTTGTAACGTATTTTTTACAGTTTAAGATAGTTATATTTTTAACTATAGTGATTTGCCCCCAAAATAAAAGAAAATCCACAAACCAGTGTGTTAACAAAACCAAATGTCTACACGGTGGCACATGCTAAGGGCTCCGTGGGGTGATTCATGAGACCTTTCGTGACGTGGAGCCTGCCCTGACCTTCAGCCTCGTGTCTGACCACGTTCCTGACCTGGCCCCTCTTCCAGCCTTCTGGAACTTCTCTTGTTTTCTGAGCGCACTGTATTCTCCCTCCGTTCTAGTGCATGCTATTGTATGTGGTGGCCACGCTGCCTGCAGGGTCCCTCTTGCCTGCCCATGTTAAGTTTGCCTGCCACACAGCTCCTTCTCCTCCTCCTCTCATCTCTTGGGTGGCTGTTTCTGCGTCTTCCAAGCAGAGTGAGGGGTTTCTCACCAGCACCCCTGGCCCAGAGCACAGTGCTGTAGTCGTTCATTCCTATTTAGGTGCCTTCCAGGACAGGTCCATGTTTTACTCATCTTTACTTACTCTAGTCCACCAGCAATAATGGAGGGTGCTTACTGAGGATTGTCAAGTGAATGAGGGACCAGATTCATGGGTTAACACACATCCCATCATTCGCTATCATCCTGCTTTTACCTACTGCCCTTGTGGCCCTAGAATGTTTGCAAGAAGTGATGCATTATTCAGATTTCATTTAAAACACTCCCCAAGTAAGGGCATAGGTTCAAACTCTCTAATGCTATGACATGTGTTTAAAAAAAAAAAGATTAGGGCCTACAAGTTTGCTTTTCATGTTGGTTTTTGCAGGTTGGTATGGGCATTACTTCCTCTTCCTTTTTGTGGCCATCATAGAAGCGACAGGGTTAGCAGGTCCAGCCTTGTCATGGTGCGTGCTTAGTGGGCTTTCGGTCATAGCTCATCTTCCGTCGGACACTCGATAGACTTGGACTATCATTGCTTATTACGATGGCTAGTTTTTCATTTTTACTATCATCTGTACTGGTTTGGGGTAAAGCAGTGGTTTCCAAAAGCTAGTCCTCAGACCCAATTGAATACACCTGGCGTGAGGTCCCTAAGTCTGTCTTTTCTAAAGCGTGGCAGTGTCTGTTGGCCTAGACAAGCACAGGTTAACTCGTGTCTGCTGTGGTAGAAAACCGTGATATGTCTAGGCCTTTGGATTCCTTGCTTGCTCTTCAGTTTGCTGTGGTTTATCTGTAGTTCAGAAGTTCCCCAAAATACCCATATTTCTCCACAAAATCCAGTGATTCAAACTTATTTTAAATTAAATTAAATTAAAATGAATTCTTTAAATTTTTTCAATTACAGTTGACCTTCAAAATTATTTTGTATTAGTTTCAGGTGTAGGGCATAGCGGTTAATGCCCCCATGAGTGCAGTGCCCACCTGACACCACGCGTAGTTACGACAATGTGACTGACTGCCCCGCACTTCCCGTCCCTATGACGATGCTGTAACTCCCAATCTGTACATCTCCATCCCTCCGCCTTCCTCACCCAGCCCCCAACCCCACCCCCCTCTGGCCACCATCAGTCTGCTCTCTGTGTCTGTGCGTCTGTTTCTGTATGTACATTTTGTTCTTTAGATTCCACATATATGTGAAATCCTATGGTATTTGTCTTTGTCTGACTTATTAAAGTGAATTCTTACCACTGACTAATTAGATGAGTTACTCAAATAAAATAAATACCTTTAAGTGATGCAAGTTTTTATTTTCCTTGATGCATTCAGTGTACTTGATTTTTAAGACCAGGATGTAGGACTCAAAGTCATTCAGTATTTTGTTTAAGGTGGTACAAAGTCAGGGGCCAAGTCAGGGTTAGACCTGAGCCTCTGGCACAGGTGCTGGCCAAGCATCAGAGGCATCAGGAGCAGCCAGGAGACTGGGATCAGCCGGGAGTATCTGGCATCGGGAAGGAGGCCATTCTAATTATGTTACTGATTGGGGGTGGGGGCTGTAGGTGCAAGGTGGTGCGAGTTGTGCTGACTGGTGCGAGGGGCAGTGTAGAGAGTTAAAATGTTGTGGTACCTGATACAGGGCTATGGGGTCAACGATTGGAAAATTCCCGTTGATCTTATACATTAGAAATGGGTTTCTCAAGCAACAGCTAAAAAAATCCTATTGCAGTATTGCTAAAAAATTGCCTAGACTCAAATATTATAAGTGCTAATTTGTACATCACCAGGCTTTTTTTTTTTTTTTTTACCAGAATATCAAGAATCCTCCCATCTCTGGATCCACAGTGACAACCAAAAAAATAAGTGATTAGGTTCAGCTTCCAAGCACATTTAATGCCAGCGCACAGCCCAGCAAGAGGGGGGCTTGTCCCTGAGCTGACCTGTGTGACCGAGAGCAGCAATGCATGAAATGGCTAATGAAGCAAAGCGGGATGACAAAATAATCATGTAGTGACAATTGTTATTGCTATTGCTGATACCGAGTCCCTCCCATTACCGGGCTTGCGTGTTTACATGTATTAATTACTTAAGCTTTCATTATTATTAATCCCACTTTTCAAAGTTGAGGAAACCAATGTCAGTGATTCAGTCAATAATGTATTATCTTAATCTTCAAAGGCAAGTTTAAAAGACTGACTTTTCTGACATACCTCAAAAGTTGATTAGCTTTTTAAAGTATCTTTATTGATGTTTTCTGTCTTCAGAAGTCAGTCTCAGAAAGGAAAAAAGAACAGAAAGGAAAAAAAGAGTTGTAAACATTCTTTTGATTGTAAAGTTAAGTAACCTTTAAAGAGCTTTACCATACCATGCTCTTAAATTCATTCTGCCATCTCTCTGGGAGTTTATCATTTGTAACCTTGAACAAGTTCCTTATTTAACTCCTGTCACGTCCCCAGTTCACCATCTGTAAAAGGGAATGGGTAGATGGCCTACCTCTTTGAAGACTTTTTAGAATGAAGATGACATTTGTGAATGTGGTTTGAGACACGTTCAGGTGATGCAAATACAGTTAGGCTGTTTGTCCTCTATTTTGGGGACAGCCATGCACAGACAAACTCGATGGTTAGCCAGAGACAATGGTGTGGATACGCGTTCCTTGCTCTTTGACCTTGCTCATTGCTGCTTCCTCTATCTTAAATTTTCTGCTTTTCGACCACATCCTGGACACACTGTCTCCCGGTGTTTTGAGAGGAAACGCCGCAGCTGTTTGGAAACATACCCTTGATAGCGGCGGCTCTGACTTCCCTTCCTCGGATGTTTGTTCTGGAATCCCTGCAGAAGTCTGCACTATCTTAGCCCCCACACCACTGTGATTTAGCCTCTTAAACTCCAGTTAGTCCAGGTGGGCTGTGTACATTTTCACCATTGGTTCCTTAAAGTAAGTTTATGGAAAGAGGTGGAGCTGCCATTTCTTCCTAAGAAGCTGACAGCCCTCGAAGAATAGGAACTTGGAGTGGAAAAGAGATCCGTGTGTCTGGGGTCCTGAGCAGCACCTTGTCTGCTCTGGCCAGCGTGCCTGCCTGGAGGGAGAGAAGGTGCAGAGGCCCGGTGTCCAGCACAGCCATACCCCAGGCCTGTTTATATCCTGGAAGAGCCCCACTTTTTCCTGAAACTCAAACATCCTCAGAAATCCTTTTCTTCCCATCCATTCTGTTATTCCTTCAGACTTCAGTTTCTTCGTTGTTTATTCTCACTTTGACCCATTTCATGCCCTTTGACCCTGCCTTTCCTCCTCCCTCTCCTGGACCCCATAGTACTTTCCTTCAGCCACTTTCTTCCCAGTGCCTGATTTCTGTGCCCTTCACACTTGTCCTGCAGTGCCCAGTCCTAAGTCAGTGAGTCCCCGTCTTTTCTCCCCCTTTCCCCATCCTCCACGCCACTGGGGGGGGGTCACTGAGTGGACGTGCTGATGAAGGTGCAAATGCACCATCTCCAGCCCAGCCTCCCACTTGTGCTGTTTCGTAACCCCTTTCTGCGCCCTTGCCCTGCTCCGTCTCCCAGTCTCCTGTTCACCCTCCCAGCCCTACATCACTCCTCTCAGAGTCTGTGCCGCACCCCGGTCTGCTCACTCCCAGTGTTGCCTTCCCCTTCCTTCACCGAGAAATTACTGACGTTCATTCTCACAAGTTCCTTTGGCTTCTTGCCCCAAACCTGCACCGTCCATACCCTGCTCTCCTCCTTACCCTTCTCTGTCCATGACCCAGTCCTTCCCTGGGTGGCAGATGCCACCCACCTCTCATTTCCTCATTCCATCCTGTAGCCTCATTATCCATTTCTACTTGTTCCTTCCTCTCAGCATTTGGAGTTGTTTCTCCCCTCCCGCAGTCCTTAAAAAAAAAAAAAGGCACTGTTAACTCTGTAAGTTCCTCTGGCTACCACTCCATTGCATTCATTCCCTTCTTACCCAATCGCCTTGCTTCACTCCCTTCCTTCTGTTCTGTGCAGCAGATATTCATTAGGTTTCCAGAAAAACCTAGTTCTGGTTTTCATAGAGCTGACCTTCTAGTGGAAGGAACAGTAATAAATAGGTGGGTAAGTAAACACATTCAGATAATGTGCAATGAAAACAGACTTATGTGAAAGAGGTGACAAAGAGAGAGAGAGAAAGAAAATGGGGGTAGGGGTGCTTCAGAGAGTGAAACCAGGAAGGCCTCTTTGAGGAGGTGGCATTCGGGTAGAGACCTAAAAGGGGAGAAGGGTCATGCTGGGACCTTGAGGGGAAAGCATCCCAGGGAGAAGGCAAAGAATGGGCAAAGCAAATGTCCTGAGGCAGGAATAAACTTGTTGAGTCAAGTTCAGAGAAAAGTATTCATATTTCCTCAACTTTCAGATCTGGCTTCATCCCTGAAGCCAGCTCACTCACCTGAAACCATTACTGATAAGGTCACCAGTGATCTCCTGCTTGCCATCCAGTGGCCCATTTTGTCTTCAGTGTATTTAACCTTGATGTACCAGCTGCACTGTGGAGCGCCCCTTCCTCACCTGTGGGGTGGCCTCCCTGTTGCTCTGTCCTGCTGCTCTCTGTACCTCTCTCATCACCACAGACCTCTCCGTCTCTTTCATGGGCCTGCGCACTCTGCACCTGCATGGTTGGGCTACCCAGGCCTGGGTCCTCGGCTCCCTCTTCTCATTCTGTAGACTTCCTGTGTGATCTGACCTCCACACACAGCTTCCCCTGATGTGCTGGCATGCCTAACTCTGCCTGAAAAAGGCCTGTCCACTGCATATCAGATCCCCCCATGGAGCTCCTCAAGTCAGCACATCCAGAGCTGAACTCATGTCCCTTTTCTCACCTGTAACCCAAGTCGCACTGCCCCCTCCTGCCCCTCTCCTGCCATCCCAGTTCTAACCTACTTCTCCCCAGCTCTTTCTGCTTCTCATCACCTCTCCTGCCTTGCCATTGCTTGCTGAATGGTTGTGGTTCTTTCCTTGTTGCTCTCTGGTCTCATTCCCCATCATCCATTCACACTCCACACTGCTGTGAGATGGTAATAGTGGAATTGTCTCTCGTCTCATTCCTGTTAAAGACCTAGTGCGCTCCTGAGCTCTAGCACTGTGAGGATGACCTGCTGCGCCGGTGGGGTGTGCCCTCGCTGACTTGCCAGCCTCATCTCCCACCTCTCTTCCACTCCTACCTTTTGTACCCCAGCCTCGCTGAAGTTTACCAAACGTAACAAGTTGGTTTCTGCTTGTTCCATTTACTCAGTATATTTGCTTCTGCTGTTATCTTCTGCAGAATGCTCTGATTTTGTAAAGCCATGGCAAACACGCAGTCAGTCTTCAGTCCTGCTGAAATATTGTCGGCATCAAACTGCCCCCACCCTCCAGCAGGTGGAGACGCCCTCCTTTCTCTTCCCTGACTGTGGGCGGACTCTCACAGGCATTTCTCCTGTTATTTTTGCCTGTTTTGTTTACCTGCCTTCTTCTGTAGAATGTGAATTCTGAAAGCACAGTGATTTTTATCATGCTCACCTTTATATCTAATACAGAGCACAATCCATGGTAAATAACAGCTATAAGGAAGATCGATAAAGATAAAAATAGCCATGTCAAGTGAATCTGAACCATGTGAGGCTGGTGGGTCACCTGGTGAGGAGCCCAGCTTGCCGCTGCACAGGAATCAGTTTGCTTCCTACTTACTGTCAGATACCGATTGGTTTCATGGAGTGATAGGTAGGTTGTAGTTTTGTTGCGGGGGGGGGGGGGGGAATGGCTCTAGAAAGACGCTAGTACTAGTGATGAAGTAAGGAGGAGCTCTGAGTAAGTGAGGTTCTTAGAAATTTCTGACTTAAGGTGTTGAGTTTGTCTGCCTGGATCTGTGACACGAATACACACCAAATGCAATAAATAGAAACAGAAAAAGCATTTTACGAATTGCTGCAGTAAAGACAACAGTCTGTGCAACCACTTCTTATCAAATGGAAGATGTGTTTGGTGGAAGTTGAAAATGGTGATAAACCTGAATCAAAATCTGTCCAGAAGCTGCTATGAACAGATGCCCTGTGATGCCGTAGAAAGCAAGGTGCCCACAGACGTTTCTGTGACCCTGTAGATGAGGAAAAGCTTTAAGGTGGTTACTTGATTTTTAGGGAGAAAGTATTTATGTTACAGTGTCTGAGCATTTGGCAGTCTGTAGGACATCTTTGCACAAGTGTCAAATGTCAACTACTTTCTCTAAGAAAATAGTGCTGACCACAGATGACACCGTACAGGTGCCTCGTTTGCCTCATGTGGTCTGGGACCGAGGTACTCCATCTACGCAGAATTTTCTAGGTAACTGAAGCATCATTTTGGAGTAGAATCTCTCTCTCAAGTATTACTGCGTTTCTCTTCTTGAAGAGAGTCAAAATAATGTGCTCTTGCTCTTGCAGTAACAGAGTAAGTAGGTACGTGCTCTTCATGATAGTTCAGAGGCAATTTACATGGGTGGAGTGTTTTCTCTTTATATTAAATGACCGCACACATTTAAATTTCTTTTAGAGTGGTGGTCTGCCTCCTCGCCTGCTGCCAGGAGGTGACCTGTCACTGTTGACTACAGTCAGCATTTCTGCCTGTTACAGACCTTTGTTCCTGTGTGCCCTTTTTTTTCTTCTTAGCAATACTTTTTCATGAAAACACCTCCTTTCGAAATGTGCTGCTTTGAATGTGTAATAGACTATGAAGTCAGTTGATGGTTGTTTAGCAACTGTTACTATTGTTACTAAAGGAAAAGGAGAGCCCTAAGGGTGGATGTGAAGATCATCTGTGGGAAAGTGAACTAAGACTTTACTACAGATTTGCGGTCGTTGATTCTGACTTCCCCGATTTTTACGTTCCTGCTTTTCTACACTCTGAGTTACTCATGTCGTGTATGAAAAGTGACCTCTAGGGTGTGAACCCATGTGCAGGGGTCTGTTCCCATCAGTCATTAACGTGTTCAGTGAACGCAGGCAAACCACAACTTCTTGGGCCTTGGTGTGCTCATCTGTAAAATGGAAAGGCTGGGTTAGATGCTGTCCTTGCATGTTCTCCTGTGCCAAAAAGGTAGTTCAGCAAAGAAGAGTTTGAAAGTCCTTAGACTCAGGTGCCTGGAGGATTGAGTGATCACTCAGGACTGAGATGGGTGTGGAGTCTACCAGAGGAGGGGGGCCCGATTTCGGAGGGTGGAAGGGGAAGGGTAGACTGGTGGGAGAGTGTGGCTCGAAAAAGTGCAAAGCCTCATCAGAGGAGAGCAGTTACTGTGGTAAAACACACATAACATAGAATTGACCATTTTCACCATTTTTAAGTGTATAGTTTCGTGGCATTAAGTACATGTATGTTGTTATATAACCATCACCAGTGCCATTTCTAGAACTTTTTCATCATGTCAAGCAGGAACTCTGTGGCCATTAAACACTAACTCCCCATTCCCTGCTCCACCGCCCCCTCCCCCCGCCAGCCCCTGGTAACCACCAATCTACTCTCTGTCTCTATGAACTTGACTATTTTAAGTACCTCGTGTAAGGGGAATACTACAATATTTATCCTTTTGTGGCTGGTTTATTTCACATCACTTATGTTTTCAAGGTTCATCATGTTGCAGCATGTATCAGAATTTCATTCCTTTAAAGATTAATATTCCATTGTATGCATATAGCATGTCTTGTTTATCCGTGTATCTGTTGATGGAAGTTTGGCTTGTTTCCATCCCTTGGCTATCGGGAAGATGCTCCCGTGAACATGTGTGCACAAGTACCTGTTTGAGTCTCTGTTTTCATTTCTTCTGGGTACTTATCCAGTAGTGGAATTGATGGATCATGTGATAATTCTGTGTTTAACTTTCTGAGGAACCACCCAACTGTTTTCCATTTTATGTTCCCACCAGCGTTGTAGGAAGCTTCCAGATTCTCCTGGGGGGAGAGTCGTTGTACGTGCTCAGTATCCACCAGCTTAGCTAGAGCCCAGATTTTACATGAGGCAGGGGCAAGACCTACAGTTAAGACAGTAGATTGGGGCCAGATATGGACGGTCTTTAAAGCTGGCCGTGGTATTGGTACTTTATTCTCTAGGCTTCAGGAAGCTGGTGAGGGCACTTGAGCTAGGGGGAAAGTGGGGTTATAGTGGTGCGGTAGGACAGCTAAGGGTCAAAGGGTATGTGCAGGATGTATTAGGGCCTGGGCATGGGGCGTGGGTGTGCAGAAGATGGCAGCAATCCTGCTGGGAGACCTGGGCTCCATGTAGGAAGGTGGCAGAGGGAGGGATGAAAGTGGAGACACTTCTGGGCTCAGCAGCATAGCACTGGCCACAGCCTGTGCACACTCAGGTTGAGTGAGGGTAAGGATGTGAGCGTAAGGAGTGGTACCTCCTTGACCTCATGATTTCTTCTTTATTTTTTCATCCTTACCTGAAGACATGCTTATTGATTTTAGAGAGAGGGGAAGAAAGGGAGAGAAACATTAATGTGAGAGAGAAACATTGATCGCTTGGGTCTCACATATGCCTTGATTGAGGTTCAAACCTGCAACCCAGTCACGTACCCTGATCAGGAATCGAACCTGCAAGCAACATTTCCTGGTTTATGAGATGATGCTCCAACCATTGAGCCACACCGGCCAGGGCCTGACCTTATGATTTCTGAGGTCCTATGTTAAAGATAGGATGTGGAGAGGGGGCATCTGGTTAGCTCCTTGTTTGCTGAAGGTGTAAACATTTTCAGCAGGCCACAGAGCTGTCTCTTGGATACCGGGAGGTGTCCCCACCTAGCTGGCCATTCTAGGGCTTGGTGCCCTGGAGTAGGGAAAGATGAGCATTAGGGTGCTTATGCAGGGAGCAGAAACACCAAACTCAAAGTAAGTATGGAGAGAAAGAAGGGAAAAGAGGATGCCAGTTAGGGTGTCTAAACCAAAATTTAAGCTAACTCCTAAGTTCTTATTTTGATCTTCAGTTTGCATAGTGCATAAAAATGATGCTATCCTATAAAATATCATAAGGAAGGTGTGTGTGTGACCAGTTTACTTTGCTTTGGCCATTGTGCATGCCAGCTTATTGGTTAAAACTATTCCTGCCTCAGAATGTTTCTGTCCCCTTTTCTCTCAGTCCCTTTGTGTTTCCACCAATAAAGATTTCTAGAGGGCACAAGGATCCAGTTAGGTGCCGTCCTTGGTGTCACAGAAGCCTGAGAGTGCTGCGTGTGTGCCCGTGTAGAAGTGTGGGCCTCTGGGTGTAAGGGGTAGATACCTGGATGTGGGTTTTCGTGGACAGAGGTTGCAAGAGAGTTTTAAATAACTTATTTAAAATAGGTTGACTAAAGGAATCTAAAATTAGATTTATAAGCCATAATTAATTTGATTAGGCAGAGTATGGGGAAACGTGCAATAGTGTTGATATAATAACTGTTTCGGGGCAGAGGATGCAGAAGACAATGAGAAAGCAGCTGGGATGGTGG
Source organism: Anoura caudifer (assembly GCA_004027475.1). Lineage (NCBI taxonomy): Eukaryota > Metazoa > Chordata > Mammalia > Chiroptera > Phyllostomidae > Anoura > Anoura caudifer. The sequence goes on from PVKU01003794.1 coordinate 35,768, forward strand.
CTGCAAGTTAGCCTGGGTGCACTGGCCTTCCTGGAGACCGCTAACGCGCCTGCTGCCTCACTCCGGCTGGGTGTGCATGCTCCACATAGGCAGCCATCTGATGTGGTTCTAAGAAATTCTTATTAATAAGACATTGCATTCTCTGGGTTCTTTATAAATAGATGTCCATCTCTTGAGATGTGTTTGTGTATATCTCTACCTGTATTTTCAAATCTGTGGATTTAGATTTAAAAAATTAAAGATTCTTATTCTGGTGCTGAGAAAGAAAATGACTCAGTTTAAAAAAAAAAAAAAAAAACAAAAACAATCCCCAGCCCACGTACGTTTTTTATTTGCACGTTAAACTGTCAGCAGCCTTTCCCACGTTTATTGCTGTGTGGAGAGGGTACACTTGCCAACATGAACAGAGGAAGCTTGACAAGACTCAGCCACCAACCCTGGCAGGCCTATTGCGTGGTGCAGATATGCTGTTACTGAAAGCAACTCCTTTCTGACTCAGTCTGATCCTATTTGGGCCCTGGAGTTGATGGCCCACCCAGCTGTGTAGACATGTTAGCGGTAGGGGAAGAGCCTGATTCCTTAACGAGTATTAGTTGCCTGAGAGAATTAACAGCATTTGAAGAGAACCAGTTCACATTTTCACAGAAGTCCTTTGCGCTTTCTAAGAAGTGAACCTCCTCCTTTCTCCCATGAATGGCTCCTGCAGGGGCTCTGAATTCTCTTTCAACATGAGTTCAGCAAACTTCTCTCAGCTTCCCTGACTTCCCTGTCATCCGAGGAAGTAACGAAGACTTCAGAAGAGGATGTAGTCCTTGTAACTCTGTGTCAGGCCCTTTGGTCACCTGCGTTCAACTGTCACTGCCAGGGGATGGCACATTTTGTGCAATCCAGACAGGTGTGGGACAGCTGTGAGAAGTGGCACTATAAAAATCCCAAAGTCCTCTATGTCACACCTAAAGGGGATCCAAACTCAGAACAGGATCAAAGTGGCCGTAAAACAGGGCTGTAGTTTGAAAGGCTCTTATCAGGCAAAGAACAGAGGTGAGGGCTTGGTAGTTTGGGAAGGAAACCTGTAGTTCCCACTGAAGAAAAGAGGAGGGAGAGTGAGGAAGAAAAGAGAAGTGGTTTGGGAGAGGCCTTGAGAACTGTAATGACCCTGGCGGACAGTTCCCTGGAAACGTGCTCTTGTAGCTACTCAAAGACTAGGGTGCGCTTTCTAGCTATTGCGGGGTTAAGGGGAAAGAAAGGACATGGAAAAGAAAACATGACAAACCGAAGGTAACAGATGAGAAAGCTTATGTGGTGATTTGTTGAATTTTACCTTTATTTATTTATTTTTTTACTATAGGAAAAACGCCCACAATACCGATGACTTTGGCAAGGCAATGATAGGCGCCAAGGGTCAGTGCTCATTGGATAGGGAAGTTCTGCTGGGCCTGGCCTTTGGGAGGCTCGCCCTGGGAGTTGAGCTGAGATTCTGGGTCACATCTTCAGCCTGAGAAGGGAGACTGTGGGGTTTCAGTAATAGTGACATAGGGCAGAACACAGTTTGGGTGGCTAGGCTGGGGCTTGGGGGGGGGGGTGCGGGACTCGGGCAGTCCATAAATAGACTTGCACTGGAGCACTGAGCTCTGCTGCTTCCCAGAGGCAGGAAGGACAACATGAAATTAAGATGTGTGTTTGTCACAGTGATGGGTATTTTAAGTGTTTTCTGTTTTAATGCTTCCAGAAGCTTCCAGAGGGCCCTGTGACCCATAGGACCTACCCTGAGCCCCTCCAGGTTACCTTGAATAATAGATCACTATGGTCAGCTCATCTGAAATGGCTATAATTTGTAAGAGATAATATTAGTGCAGTATTTGAATTAAATAAATATGATCATTTATCTAATCTTATTGTAGAAAATGCAGATAGTAGCAGAAAAGAAAAAACACATAGCTCCACTCGACAACATAGCCAGTCTTATTTTGACATATTTCCTTACAGTCCTTTCTTTAATGCTGCTAAATATAGTTTCATATCCAATGTTACAAACTTCCCCCATGTTTTTTTATGAGGTCTTCATAACTTTGATTTTAAATTAATGGTATTTTGATGTCTTTGAGGATTTTTTAAAGTGGGAGCATTTTGAATTTTTTAAAATAATTATTAGATGTAGAGATTTTATTTTATTTTTTAATTTATTTTTTAAAGGCATTTTGTGCTAGAGCTCAGCTATAAAAACATTATCTTTTCCTGTATTTCTGTTAACAGGGATCTACCGCACGGAAAGGGATAAAGGCACTTTGTATGAGCTCACGTTCAAGGGGGACCACAAGCACGAATTCAGACGACTTGTCTTGTTTCGACCGTTTGGCCCTATCATGAAAGTAAAAAAAGAAAAACTCAACATGGCCAACACACTTATCAACGTGATTGTGCCCCTGGCAAGGAGGGTGGATAAGTTCCGACAGTTCATGCAGAATTTCAGGTTTGTTTGTTTGCACCTGTTTATCTTCCTCCACTTGGTGTGTGTCAAACGCTGATATCATTTCCCGTCATCTCCCTCATTTCCCCTGCCAAGTACAAAGGCTTCTTTCTCTTCTTGTTCACTTCTGTTTTCTTCCTATCAATGTTATCATTTATGTTTGCCTTTCCCTATAGCAATTAAAAAGCTTCCAGATAAGCAGATTTACCTTCAGAAGGGGAAAGTAGGAAGGACTGGTTTTCATCGGGATCTGCAAAGATGGCCTCCTGCCTGCTTTGTGCAGTTCTAACTTGACTTTGGGCTCAGGTTTGGGACAGCAGGGCCCATGCTATTTCGTCAGTAGAGTGGGCCCTCTCCCAGACTCTCAAAGGCAGGCGCCTCGTGGCTGTGGACTTGTGCTAGAGGTGGCGCTTGCGCTGCTGTAGGCTGGCTTTTGTTTGCTCTCCTGCTCTAGCAGCGGCTGGAGTGGATTGAATCAGAATCTATTTTTTATCCTAACCTATGTCTCTCCAGAGATTAAATTTAGAATTATGCCAAGAACTTTCCAGGCATTCATTTCTGTAGCTACTTGAGAAGACTAAGTGGGGCTTTATTTTCAGATGCAGGAATGTAGTTTTTACATGTGTGTCTCTAAGGTCTTGTGCAATGTTGGATTTTATAAGCTGGAGTGACTAATATTCACCTACTGGTCAAAGTTAATCAGCTAACTTAGCCAGCTTGTTTTAAAGACAGGAAGTCCTATGTGTCCGATTATAAATCTTGGAAGATCAAACTCACTTTTAATCTCTTATCATTAAATTTACATTATTAAAAGCCAGTAATATTCGGTACAAGGGTATGGTTCATACTTGCTAAAATTCTGGATAATGAATGCACTCTTTTTGTAAGTTTTACATTTGAAGAGTAACTCTTTTCTAATTAAATTTTAAGGTCAGAATCCAGTAGTCTTAGAAAAGACCTTTGGAGATCATTGGGTCTAACCCTCCCTTAGTGCAGAGCCCGTTGAGAGCATTCTGACGGACAGTTTTTCTATGCAGTCTGCATGTGTCTCGGGTAACTACCTGCTTCACAAGGTAGGCTGCCTCTGCGTTGACCAGCTCCAGATGGAAAGCTCATGTTTATTGGGACCTGAAGTCTGCTTCCCTGTAATTTCACCCACTGGGCCCAGTGCTAGCCTCTGAAGAAATAACTGAACAAATCCATTTCTTCTTAAACATCATAGCCTTGCAAATACTCGAAGAAAGCTATCATAACTTTCTTTTTTCTTTTCTGTGATATCATACAGGCTGGGGGGCGGGGGGCAATCTTTCTGTCTGTTCCCAATTTGTAGAACACCCCTGTGGCCACAATCACTTGACTGTTGGCTGTGTTCTTTTGGCTCCAGTGCTGAAGTGTCTCTGTAGCTTTGGCTTCCCTCAGCCTTTCTGTGGTGTTTCTACATTCTATCTCTGTGTTCTCTTTGGAATGGCAGAGTGCTGCTGGTTGATTAAGTGCCACATCATTAGAAGGACTGAACCTGTGGCTGACACTAGGCTGTAAGTCAAATCATTACTCCCAGCAGCTGATGTGCCCATTTCGAGGACCAGTTCCTATAGCTGGGAAGCTGCCTAGAGCTGGCTGGATTAAGGGCCCTGAGATGTGCTTCAGCAGATAGGCCAGCCTGTCCCTGAGCGTGCCGGCCTTGGTAAGATAGTGCTTGCGCTAAAGGAATGTCTGCTCAGGGGAGGGCCAAGTCCTCTGGGTAGGACTCCAGGGCTTGAAATAGCAAGATATCCATGACTGGCATGTATATGTAAGGTACATTCTGCCTTACTGTCATGAGGATTACAAGTAATTAACAATGGAAATAAACCTAGAAGGGAAATATTGTTGAAAAAAGTGAAAGTAAGTAGCTCACAAGTCACTAGTATTGAGATGGTGAAGTGAAATATACTTCTAGTTAATGTTTTAAAAACAAACACACATCTCAGGGACTTTTTCTGGACTGTCAGCCTTGAGATGCCCCTTGCTCCAAGGAGGCCGGAGAGGGTGGCGGGAGGATCGGTTACGTGGGTGGCATATTTGGAGGCCTGCGTGTGTGCCGGATACTTGACCCAACATAGGGCTTAGAAGACAGGCTGCAGATGCAGTGCCCGCCTTCACGGAGGTAAATCTACTCACACGAAGCTGGAAGCGACAGCGGAGATTGCCACAGGGGACAGTGGGGTTCCAGAAGGGCTTCCCAGGGCAGAGGACACTTGAGCAGAAACCTGAGTGGGGAGTTTGCTCTGTAGTCCAGGCGTTTCTGAGGGTATTGGGGTTTCTGAAAAAATGAGATGAGGGATGCTACGCAAACCTGAGGCTGTTTAATTCTATGTCGTCAGTAAAGGTGGCGTTTCAAATTAGTCAGCAGTGAATGGGTTGTTCAGGACATGGCTTTAGCGCTGCTAATTAAACACAGGAAAAAATTAATTCTTACTTCACACCAAAACCCAAAGTAAACTCTGGTCAAATATTTAAACGCAATTAATATGACCATAAAAAGTATTGGGAGAAAATATAAGGGGCTATTTATTAAATATTTGATGTTGTCTTTATGAAGTCCCTTCCATCCCAAGACTGGAAATTATTAACTGCTGGGCACTGAAGATGGCATGATGGATAATTTATTTTTTTCTTTTGGCTTCTCTCTGTTTTATAAATGTTTATATAGTTACTGTATGTTTTGTTTAACAATTCAATGACAGGATATTTTGGCTTTTATAACTTAAACATGACTTTTTAGTTTTTAAAAGTGATACATGGCTATTATAAGATGTTTAAGCAATAGAGAACACAACAAGGCTTAAGTTATTTAAAAATTCACTTCTGACTCCACCTCCCAAAATTAATCATTTTTTTATATTTATTTATTTTTAAAATTTATTTTAATTGTTGTTCAAGTACAGTTTTCTGCCTTTTACTCCCACCCCAGCCCACCCCCCAGCCCTCCCCACTTCCCTCCCATTTCCACTCCCTCTCCAAAATTAATCATTTTTAATAATAATGGAATACTGTTCTAGGTACCTTTCTTTGTATATTTGCAGATATAAGAACTGGCTAGGGATACTTTAATACAACATGAGATATACTATATATTCCATTTTCAATTAAAGAATTGAATTTTACCTTACTTAAATTTATAGAAGAGAATCTGAAGTGTAACAGGAGAAATTGCTGATCTTTAAGAAAATGTTTCTCAACTATAAGAAATATTGGTTCCTGAGAGATACCTCTAAAGTAAAAAAGTGATTTTGTAAGACAGAAAGTTAGAAATATTATGTATTTTTTTACCACACATTTTAATTTTAGACTGGATTGATTGGAAAATTACAATAAGAAGAGGAAATTAACACAGTTATGCTTTCTCCCTCTCCTATGTCCCATTTTCTAATTTTGTTAGTTATCTATCATTTTTACCTTGTCAGGGTTTGCAAACATTGCCTTCTGTTTTATAACCACAATTCCTACACTTAAGTGGATTTAGTGTATTTGTTATCAGCCCTCTGACAATAGCTCCTTCATTTCTGAGGCCTTGGTTGGCTGTATTTCATGGTCAAGAAATTTTTTTGAAGAAGAGTCATAAGTTCTTTTCTTTCTTTTAAAGATTTAATTAATTAATTAATTTATTTATTTTTAGAGAGAGTGAAATGGAGGGAGAGAGGGAGGGAGAGAAACATCACCTCACCTGCAACCCAGGCATGTACCCTGACTGGGAATAAAATCAGCGGCCCTTCGATTCACAGGCTGGTACTCAATTCTCTGAGCCACACCAGCCTGGGCTGGATCATAAGTTCTTGAGAATAGCAGGTCTACTTATTATCTTGGTAGTTTAAGTATAACTTGGCTGGACTTAAAATTCTTAGGGGATGCTTTCTTTCCTCAGGAGTTTGCAGACATTCTTCTGGCACCTACTGGTACCATGGAGAAGTGCTTGGACAACTTTATTTTGTTTCTCCTGAAAGTGACTTATGTTTGCCTTCATAACCAAAGAATTCCTTCTTTTGTCTGGAATCATACAATAATAACTTAATCAGGATATATCTCATCTCAGTGCCTATTGTTCTCTCTCAGATTTTCCTGTAATTCAGTTACCGTTTTTCACTTCGTGGATATTTTCATTTTAGGGAACTATTTTTGCTGTTCTAATTTTGAGTACTGCTCCTGTTTTTGTTTTTGTTGTTGTTGTTGGATTCTCTGCTTTGTAGACACAATTGTATATTCTCAGGTCTTCTCAATTTTTTTAGCTTCTCTCTATTCTTAATGCCTTTGTCTTTTATCTGATTTCACATAAGCCTTTCTTTTATGTGAGGAATTTGATTTTCAGATATATCATTCTGTACCCTAGTATTTTAAGTTATTACTTCTGTTTGTTTCATTTATCTATGTATTTTCTGAGCATAGAATGTGCCTGTGAGGCATAATCCATTGTTTTTGTCATTTCTTCTTTGAACATTCTTTAAAAGATTTTATTTATTTATTTTTAAAGAGAAGGGAAGGGAGAGAGAAAGAGAGGGAGAGAAACATCAGTGTGTGGTTGCCTCTCCTGTGCTCCCTATAGGGGACCTGACCTGCAACCCAGACATGTGCCCTGACTAGGAATCGAACTGGTGACCTTTTGGTTTGCAGGCCTGCGCTCAATCCACTGAGCTACACCAGCCAGGCCCTCTTTGAACATTTTAAATTTTATTTTATTTTTTATTTTACAGATAGGGGAAGGGAGGGAGAGGAGAGGGAGGGGAACATTGATGTGAGAGAGAAATATTGATAAGTTATCTCTTGTGTGCACCCTGACTGGGGACCAAACCTGCAACCCAGGCACATGCCCTGACCAGGAATCGAACCAGTGACCTTCTGGTTTGCTGGACGATGCCCAATCAACTGAGCTAACACCAGCTGGTGCTCTTCTTTGAACTTTTTAAAACAGAGCTCACATGTTATTAAGAAAGTGTGAAACATTTGTAAGACATTTTCTTCTGTTTAAGTTGTATTTTCTTTCAGACTAGGTTTTTCATGGGGTTTTTGAATACTATTGCTTCCTTAATTCTCTTTCTCTTTTTTCCTTTAATTTGGTTGTTATTCTTGAAACATGGTAGCTGTGATGTTTGTGTTCCTCCATCTTCTCATGGCACACAGAGGGCACCCAGACCGTTTGCTCTGACACAGGGGTGGATTCTTGGCTACCTCTGTGTCTTGACTGAGAACTGTTTGCGTCCCACTCCTAGATATATTCTGAGGACAGGGTATTTATTGCTCTATTTACTTCATTTGTAGTTTGAGAGAACAAGTAGAGGGGAGCAGGAACTTGGCTGAGGCTTTGTGTAGCCTTTGTTGGAGGTTCCCGATTCCTGTGGCTCTTCTGAGTCCCGGGATGGACCGGCAAGTGGCACCAGGCTCACTCTGCCTAATAGTGGAGGGTTCTTTTCCCTGAGGGGTGGCTTATTTTGCCCTCAGAAAGGGCCCTCAGGTAGGGACTAAGTCCTGGAACATGAAAGAGAATCAGCCCATTTTGCCCCCTTCTCATCTCATTCACTGTTGTCTTCAGCAGCTCTTTCGAAAACTCCCACAAGTCAGAAAGAGGAGAAATGGTGAGGGTTTGCTCCCTTAGAGGTTCGCGTGTGTCAAGGGAAGACATGTCTAAGATACTTCACCTGGCTGTTAGCATCTCTCATCCCTTCTGCTCTTCCTGCTCTTAGGGCAGATCTTGACTCCATGTGATGGTCTTTTGTCCTTTGGTTCTGCCAAGTCTACCTCGTTTGCAGGGGTCACTTCACACAGCGTAATTAGGTTAGTTCTTCCTTCCTTCTCAACTTTCCGTATGATGTGGAGAGACCAAATGTCCGCTGTGGCTCTTCCTGTGCCAAGACCCTGCTGTGGGAGCTGGGGCTCCTGTCTCTCCCCAGACCAGCCGTTCCCCCAGGCTGCCTTCTCCCACCTCTGTTTCTCTAGCTTCTCTGGGAGCCACATGGAGCTGAAACAGAATCTTCCATTTCTCTTCTTGGCCTCCTTTTTGTGACCTTTAAGGCAGAAAAGTATGTCCCTTTCATTGGTCATTTATTGGTAGCAAGACTTTTGCTCTTTTCCAAATTTTGATACATGGTTTGCAATTATCACTCTTTGAAAATAATTTATTGAAAACATTATCTTTTCAAAGGTAAAAACACCCTTTATAGACCACCCTACTGTCACTGAAGTTATTCCATCCTGCCTCGTATGATACCGCTTCAACCATCCGTGTCTTCTAGTACCCCGTGAAGTCTCTGAGACAGACAGTCCCATTTGCTGGGGACTGAGGAGTTGCCCAGGGTGTGGACTTTAGCGCTAAAACCTGGAGAAGCCAAGGCAAACGGGGTGGCTGGCTCCCCAACAGGGGCTGTACATCATTATTCTTTTTAAATGTGACGCAACTAGAGTGACGCTTTGCACAACACAGTTAGCTTGAGGGATCCAGACAGGCTGTGTCCAGGTTCCAATAATTAGAGCAAAACACAGACGGCTTCATGTTCACGGCCGCCCATGTGCACACTCTTTCTCATTCACATCGTTGGGATGGAGTCTAGGGAGAACCTCTTTAGAACAATACAAACATTACAAGACCATTCAGACAGATAGTGATGTTTCCATAGTACTACACTCATTCTCTCATTGAGTATTTGTTTATCGCATTATAGACAGTTTCAGTCATGCATAATATGGAGAAATTCTCAAGGGCACAAATGTCTTATTTTTTAAGATCCCCTGGTAGAGTATTTGGCATATGGTATGTTGTTTGTTTGGTTATTGTTTGTTGAATGAAGGAAGGAAGAAATGAATGAATGGAATGGAACCCTGGAGTGACCTCTGAGCAAATTCTGCTTTGCTTTTGGGGAAGCCTCAGCTGGTGAATGCAGAGTCAAGATCCAATGTATCTGTTTTATTGCCTGAAAACAGGAAGTGCTTTGAATGAGTTTTAAAATGCCAGCAAAGATGTTCCTAGGGAAAAAAAAAAAAAAAAACAAGAATTTTTTTTTCTCGTATCCAGGTTTCTTCTTTTTTTAAATTATATTTTATTGATTAAGCTTTTACAGTTGTCCCATTTCTCCCCCATCATTCCCCTCCACCCTGCACATGGCCTCCCACCCACATTCCCCCCTTTAGTTCATGTCCATGTGTCGTAAGCTCTTTAGCTTCTACTTTTCCCACACTATTCTTGCCCTCCCCCTGTCTATTCTCTACCCACTGTCTATGCTACTTATTCTCTGTACCTTTTCCCCCTCTCTCCTCCTCCCACTCCCCTGTTGCTAACCCTCCAGGTGATCTCCATTTCTGTGTTTCTGCTCCTGTTCTAGTTGTTGGCTTAGTTTCCTTTTTTTTTTTAGGTGTGGTTGTTAATATCTGTGAGTTTGCTGTCTTTTTACTGTCATATTTTTATCTTTTTCTTAGATAACATTAACATTTATATAATAACATTTATATAAATGTTATTATGTAAATAACATTTAACATTTCATATAATAAGGGCTTGGTGATGATGAACTCCTTTAACTTGACCTTATCTGAGAAGTTCTTTATCTTCCCTTCCATTCTAAATGACAGCTTCTCTGGATAGAGCAATCTTGGATGTAGGTCCTTGACTTTCATGACTTGGAATACTTCTTTCCAGCCCCTTCTTGCCTGGAAGGTCTCTTTTGAGAAATCAGCTGATAGTCTGATGGGAACTCCTTTGTAGGTGATTGTCCCCTTATCCCTTGCTGCTTCTAGAATTCTCTCCTTCATTTTAATCTTGGCTAATGTAATTATGTTGTGCCTTGGTGTTTTCCTCCTTAGGTCCAACTTCTTTGGGACTCTCTGAGCTTCCTGGACTTCCTGGAAGTCTATTTCCTTTCCCAGATTGGGGAAGTTCTCCTTTATTATTTGTTCAAATAAGTTTTCCACTTGTTGCTCTTCCACTTCCCATTCTGGTACCCCTGTAATTTGGATGTTGGGACGTTTAAAGATGTCCTGGAGGTTCCTAAGCCTCTCCTCATTTTTTTGAATTCTTGTTTCTTCATTCTTTTTGGTTTGTTTGTTTCTTTCTTTCTTCCTTCTGGTCCACTCCATTGATTTGTGTCCCAGTTTTCCTCCCATCTCTATTGGTTCCCTGTGCATTTTTCTTCATTTCACTTATTGTAGCCTTCATTTGTTCCTCTAATTTGCAACCAATATCAACCAGTTCTATGAGCTTCCTAATCACCAGTGCTTTGAGCTGTACATCTGATAGGTTGGCTATCTCTTGGTCACTTAGATGAATTAGCTCTGGGGCTTTGATCTGTTCTCCCATTTGAGCCATTTTTGGGTTTGTTTGTTTTTTTTTTTTTTTTTGGTCTGGTCACTCCTGTTACATAGTGAGGGGCAGAGCCTTAGGTGTTCACCAAGGCGGGGCAGCCCAGTTGCTGGGTTGTGACGCTGTGTGTGGGGGTGGGGTCCAAGAGGGAACAATGGCGCTTACTCTGGTCTCCCTTGTATTTCAGTCCCTTATGCCACTTTCTCCAAGCAAATTGGGCCCTTCTGGTGCTGATTTCCTTGTGGGCGGGCTCATGCACATTCTAGGACCCCATGGGTCTCTCCAACGAACTCTCCTGTGAGTCTGGGATTCTCTCCCGGCACCTCAACCCCCACAAGTATTCTCAGTCGGTGCTTTTTAGGCTTTATATCCCAGCGCTGGGGCCCTGTGCTGCGCAGTCTTTCTCTCTGCTCGTTTTCGCCTGGTTTATACATGTGCGAATGTGTGACCGCGGTCAGCCACCTTGTGCACCTCGCTTGGTCTGCTCATTGCCTCCCCGCGCTCGGTAACTGCCGCCTGTGTGCCTGGGGTGTGCCAACCTCTGCCTGTGTGCCAGGGACCATCAGCCACTCCTTCTTCCTGCCATGATCCCTCCCCACCGGCCACCAACTCCACCCCTCATACCGGTCTGGGTAAATCATTGTCAGAATTCCGTACAATTCAATCCTCTATCTGTTCTGGTTGGGTTTTTTTTTTGTTGTTCTATATTTTTGTTGTCCTTAATCTTGGTTGTGAGAGGAGGCACAGTGTGTCCAGCTACACCTCCATCATGGCCGGAAGTTCCTCCAGGTTTCTTCTAATTGGAAGGATTACACCTTCTTATTGTCTTTGTAGGTAGATGGGTAATGTGACTGAGAATACTTTTTTATTCAGGCTCAGTGGGTGACGCCTCTAATGATTCTGGGGCGGATTTTTTGTAATTGCACACACCATTTCAAAGCAGTTTTTCTGGAGCTTTGTGCTGTGTATATTCTTTTATTCTACCTGGCAAGTGTGCAAAAGGGATCATTTATGCACAGAGAATTTTATTGTCAGTAGGTGACAATTCAGTCTGCAGGGACTGGGGCTCTGAGGGAGCTCTCAGTTTGAAGCACATTGTCATATCCCGGGCATTTGTTATTGGTCCCTTGTCTGCTTTTAAGAGCTCTGCCATCAGTCTGACTTTCAGAGGCGGCTCTTACCTTTCTTCAGCAGGAAATAAACAGAATTCTCAGAACCAAGCCTGTGAGCAGGGGGAGCCCTGCATGCCCCTTGCCCAGAGTCAACATAATCTTCCCTCATATTTCTTCCACCTGGATTCTCTCTGTCCTCCCCTCTACCTTTTTAAACCCTGTCTATCTTTCAAGACCCCCCACCCACCGAATTTCCTGTGCTTTTGAATTCTCTTTAATTTTTATCTGTGCCATGAGGTGTCCTTATTTTATTTGAGCTCATATTATTTCTTATATAAGTTTTTTGAGGTTGGGAACTATATCATGTATTTCTTTGGACTTCTCCTAGCCACCCTGGGTAGACAGTCACTCCTTTCTGATGTCTTTGTAAAGTGCCTTGAATAAACTGGCCTCTGCAATTAGAGCTCAGGGCTTTCCGGAAAGCTATGATGTGGATCGTTGTTTGGGGGCTAAGGAAAGTGGCTAACATAGTGCCAAAAGCAATAAAATGGAAGGACATGCAAAATATCAAAATATCACACAATGTCATCTCACAAGTAGAAACTTTCCATGAACATGCTTCCAGAAAACACCTATAAAAATTATGCGCACACACACATATTTATACACAGATACACATACATAAACATGTTTATTGCATCTATTTACACACATATGCTCACATACACATATCTGCATAGACATGTATGCACATATTACACACACAGCAGCAGATCATACCACTCTAGCTAGGGGTTACCATTGAGAGCACAGGATGTGGCTAATTAACATCAGCTTTGCTGGGGAAAGCAGGTGTAGACCAATCCAGAGCCAGAGGCCTGGCCCTGAGAGGGCTGTCAGGACCCTGCCGCATGAGATGCCAGGTGCCTGGGACAGTCATGTCTCAGAGAGGAGAAATAGGGACATAGTGAAGCTAACTGTATCTGCTTGGGGAGGGTGACAGACAGCACCTGCGCTTCTGCTTTATCATGCCTTCAGACAGCCACGCCATGGGTGTCACCAGGGGTTTCTACAGTCTTACAAGAAAGAAGGTCTCTTTACCTTTATGCATCCAGTCTTTAAGAGGGTTTGGCACACAAGAGAAGAGTCACAGACAAGGATTCTAGTCTTAGCCTCTCTGGACTTGAGCTTGCTCATCTGGAAAATAGAATGTGTGTGTTTCCTTTACATCATAGACTTCTAAGGACAAAGAAGGCAGGATCGGTGCCCTTCTCGTGACACTGGATGGTCCTGATGGGCACGGCCTACGGCAGATTGAACATGTGGCCTCTGAGTTTTCATTTACTAGGTTCGCCCTTTTAAATTTCATTGTTTCTTGGTAAGATAAATACAAATACTGGTAATTGTGGTTGCCAGCCAGAAATGCCCCATCTCGTCCCTCCTGGCAAGTCAGTCAGTTTGCCTCAAACTCTTGTGCACTTTACAAAATAGGTATTTGTTAGGGCCTTTCCCGTTATTAGGAAAACAGGTCCAGACATACATGTGTTCTGTTTTCTAGGGAGACATGCATCCAGCAGGATGGGAGAGTTCATCTCACCGTTGTTTACTTTGGGAAAGAAGAAATGAACGAGGTCAAGGGAATACTTGAAAACACTTCCAAGTAAGTACGATATGGAGCTGTAACCTGGGGTCGTGGCGCCTGAGCTCAGACACATCCCCGGCTGAAACTCCTGCTTTAGTTTGTTTTTTTTTTCCTTAACACTGGGTCAGCTGCGAGACTGGCTTGTTGCTCACCGGTGTAGGGAGAATTCTGCTCCCTCTTCCCCTGGGAGACCGCCTGCCTGACACTGGTCCTCCTTGTGCACGGTGTCGATAGTGACTTTGAGATAAACTGCCCTGAGCACAAGGGTAAGGAACAGGCTTCTCTGGGCTTCCGCATCACTGGGTGTCTTCACTCTTAGCACTGCAGATCTGGGCCTTGATGCCAGAGCGGGAATTTGGATGGGCACCGCTGTGCAGTGGCTCCATCTCAGCCACAGCTTGTAAGGCTAAGAGTGAGATCCACTCAGCAGATGGCCTCCCCCTCTGACTTTCATTCACTATGCATTTTGAGAGATTGGGGGAAGTCAGAAGTGATGGCAGGATCCTTAATTAAATCTACCCAGTTGAACAGAAATTACTTAACCAAAAGGTTAGACTTAGAGGTTGTATATTTATACCCCACTGATGAGTTGTATGGGGAAAAAAATGCATCTACAGCCAGCAGAGATGGGTTTTTCCCTACCACAATAAACATACAAGTATTTATTTAATAAATGTCTATGGCATTTTCTGCTAGCGAGGAAGCTGGGACAGCACTGCCATGGTCCCCTGGGGTTTGCCAAAGAGGTTTGCAGAATTTCAGTTGAGTGATCGGGGTTAAGGTGTGAGGGTGGTAACCCCTCTGTGAGTGAAGCTTGGAGAGTGGTCAGTAGTCCTCAGTGGCAGAGAGAGTCTGAAGAGGTACATATGGTCTAGATGTAAACAGGGCTTCTGTTGAATTTCTGGTAAATGGTAGTAAGATGATAGTCAAAGGATAAGATTCCAAGATTGGATGCACTTTTGGTATGTATTTTCATGCTTTGTTACTAATTTTGTATCAATGGGCCTAAGATCAGAATGCTAATTATAATCATTCAGACATTCTGAGGCAGTCCACTAGCCAAATATTGCCGAGCACTTCTTTTGATGGGGAAGTTTTTACTGGAGTGCAGGCACGCTCATTTGTTTGCATGTTATTTATGGTGGCTTTGCCGCACACCTGCAGAACGCATGGTTGGGACAGAGACTGTGTGACTCGCAGCTTAAACTCTCTACTTGTCCTTCACAGAGAAAGTTTGCCGACCTCTGTTTTATATCAGGACTTAAGAATTTAAAACTAGTAACAGCTTAAAGCTATGGCCTCTGTTGAAGGGAAATAAAGAATAAAATAGTTGAATATCCTAAATGTAAGTGAAATAGAAATTTCTCAACTGCAATGCATCGCAGTATCCTTTTCATCTCTGCTTAGGAATGAGGAGCATGAATTGTTAGAATTCACATCCTCTGCATAGTGGATAGTTTCTAACATCTCTGGAAGTGTCTGTCCCTGGGCACGGATCTTTTTAAAGTCTCCCAGGTGATTCTAACATGCAGCCAGAATTGAAAGCCATTGTGTGAAAAAGTGGCGGTCCGCCCCAGGGGCTGCCCACGAGAGGCCTTGACGGCAACCAGCTGCCCCTTCCGAGGTTTTTTGAGTAGCTCTCCAGGTGCTCTAACGTGCAGCCAGGATCGAGAAGCTCAGTCCTGTTGGGTCTGGCACCTTCCCATGACATTAAAGGACCAGACATTTGCTGATAGATACATATAGCCAAATTTACACTGGTGGATGGGTAGCCAGTTGAGTCATGGTTACGGGAAATACCCTTTGTAGTGACTGGTGTGCTTAAGGACTCATTACCAAGGCATGCTTTACCATATGAAATTACCCGGCAAGCTGACTTCTCAATCCGAGGTTGGTTTATAAGCAAAGAATGAATAGAATCTGAAAAAGAAAATTTATATCACTTGAGGATAGACATCATTTACCTAAAACTTCGTGCGGATAACTTTGTGCTAGAGATCAATGCTTTAAAGAGGCATTATAGGAACTTTGGCAAAATTTATTGGAACCCTATCTTTTGCGTTGGTGTCCTCATTCTGTTAACTTGTGATAATTGCAGGGTTAATGTACTGCTGCCTTGGGACATGCCCCATCCCCTCCATTGTGTGGCTTTGATCAGGCCCCCTCTCCCAGGAATGTCCTGCCCTCTGCAGCCAGCCTGAGTCAAATTCCCATTGCGTGAGCCTGGTACCCAAACTGCTTCTTACTTCTGACTCAGCCCTGATGACTCACTGTGCCCAGCCAAACTGGGGGCATAGTTGGCCCCCCTTGTCTTTGCTCCCATTATTCTCTTCCACTTGACGTTTTCTCCACTCTCCTTTCTACTTACTCAAACCCCCACTCTCCCATCCCCATCTGGGGCCCCGCCTCTGGAGCTCTTCCTGACCTCCAGTCCCCTACTCTCTGAACTATAGTCCCTTTAAGCACCTGCTATATTTGCTACTTGGCATATAATTTGGTATTTACATTTCTTCCTATTGCCCTAACTAGGTGACAAGCTGCTTAATAAATGTTACCACATCACATGCTTCTTCGTGACTCCAGCACTTAGCAGAGTGACTTATTCGGAAACTGTTCAGTGTTTATCAAGAGAAAGATAATACCCAGTATACAGTAAATTTGTACGCATGGTAATCTAAATGAAAACTATATAAGGAGCTTCATTTAATCATTTTATCATTCTTTTAATATGGTTTAACTCTTGTTCAAATGTATCTTTTCTTTGAATAATAATAATTATTATCATTTATGTGGATGATCTTATTTAATATTCACAGCAACCTTATGAGATAGGTGCTGTTACTGGCCCCTTTCATAGATAAAAACAACTGAGACTTAGCAAGGTTGCTACTTGGGCTGGCATCTCTGACATGTGGGAAAGCCAGGTTCTCAGCCTCGTGTGTGAATTTACCGGGACTCCCAGCCTTAAAACTGCACCCAATTTTCACTCCAATGTACTCCATCCTACAACCCTTAATTGTTAGTTGACAGTAATAAGATTTGAAATCAGGCTAAATGAAATTTCTTTCATTTGGATATCAGTATCATGATTAAACTGTTCTAAATCCAGCTAAATGTATATATTTTAAGAATATCTTTTAAAAATCTCATTTGATGACTAGGTGTGATATTTTACTCACTTGGTTTGTGCTCCCTCAATTGAGCTTTGCTTCTCAGTTGATTGCTAGAGATCAGTGTTTTGCAAACTGTAGTTTGTGATTCATTAGAAGATTGTGAAATAGATTCAGGGAATTCTGTTCAGTGTTTTTAAAAATTGAACTAGAGTGGATAAAATATATCAGAATGCATCACAAGTATGTAAGGATAAATATTGTTTCATGAAATTTTAATTTATGTTTGTGTGTGTGTTCTGTGTCATGATATATAATATATTCCTTTGTAAGGGCTTTGGTCAAAATATTTAAAAGCTACTGCCACAGAAAACAGTACAGATCAGTTTGCAATATCTAATTCTTATTCCACAGAGTTTTCCCCATGAAGCTTCAGTTAATCTCAGGTTAAAGCCTCACCCAGTGGTTCTCAAATATAAATGCGCTTTGTATAACCTGGGATGCTTTTTAAAATGCACGTTCCTGGGATCCAACCCCAGAAATCCTGAGTCAGTGGGCTGAGGTGAAGCTTGGGAGCCAACACTCAGAATGAGTTCCACATGTCGATGTGGGTGGTCCCTGGCTCACACTCTGAGCAATGCTGGCTTAGGTGGACGTTTGCTTGGAGCTACATACAGTAAGTCCTCACTTAATGTCATCAAGAGGTTCTGTGACTTTAAGTGAAACAGTGTACAATGAAACCACTTTTACTGTAGGCTAATTGATTCAAACAAGAGTTAAGTTCCCACAGCATTTCATCAACCTTATAACAAAACGACACTGACCATAACGTTATCTGGGGACCTGCTGTATTAGGAAATTATGTTTAAAAAATTGTAACTGGTGAATGAGTTGGCATGAGCTGACGTTTACTACATTGCAAGTTCACCTTTACTGAGTCATGAGGTCACAAAGGCATTGTTCAGAGGACTCATCTCTGAGACTGAAGCACTAGAAATGAGACACTGCCCTGCCATCAGGATTATGTGACATTGGAGAGGGTTTGTGTGTGTGTGTGCGTGTGCGCGTGTGGTACCTGCCTTGCCATGGGTGTGTCAGCATGTCATGCCTCTTTGACGGTATTGTTTGATATGTACCCTCAGGAAGATTTTATCAAGGACACCCCAGAAGAAAATTTGGGGAGGAAGGTATTATTCTGTTTGGTTTTGATTTGTTTCTGAAACTTGGTGAAATTGTTGCTTTATTTAATCTTTTCTTAAATGAGGAACTTTAAGATAATCTCACCTGCTAAAATGAAAAAAGCAACGCAGTGAACCCCTCCCCTGCAGATGAGGCATCTCGCACCCTCGGAAGCTCTTCACGCATGAGGGCAGCTCCTCACATGTGACAGCAGCGTGCAGACCTGTGGCCGCCTCCCCCCGCGCTGGCCGGAGACGATGCTCGGCATGATTCCACTTGGTGTTCCAGCTCTTTATGGGGATGTGCCTGTGTTTTCTGGCATTCTCAGTTCTCTGGGGGATTTGAACATGGCATATAGATTAAAGTTTTGTGGTATGTTAAATACCCTGACTGTGGTCATTATAAGGCCATAAAGGAGAGTGTCAGGGTTCTTGAGAGATACTCGTCTTTGAGGGTAAAGCTGCCCTGACCTCTGCACCCAAGTCTCAGATGGTTCAGAGGAAGGAAGAACAGGTGGCCGATGGTTGATCTAGCTAGGTGAAGGGTGTGTGGGGACTTGCACTATTCTTACATTTCTGAAAATTCAACATTTTTCCATATAAATATATTGGGAAAGCATATTATGAAAACAATTAAATGATATGAAGTTCATGCAATAGAATATAATGCAACAGTTAGAAGAAAGAAATGTGATGTCAATGAAATGGTGAAATAAAGGTCTATGCAAACACTCTCCTCCATAAAAGCAATGAGAAGTTAAAATGGTTAGAATCAGCTTTCTAAGAACTCTGGAAATTAAACAAAGCTTGCAACAATATATAAAGTGTTTATCCTAGGAAAATGAAAAACCTGTTCCATTTTGGTCTGAACAGGAAGCTCCTTGGAGCTTTAACTTGCCCTGTTCCCCCACCCCCTTCAGCCCTTCAGTAGCCTTGGAAGGCCCAGCCCTCAAGCACCGAAGAGCCACAGCCTGGCAGCTACTGGGGGCCAGAATGGGACTAAAGCTCCTTCCGAGCATCATTCTCAAGAACTCTCATTATTAGACCTGGCTGGGGTCCCTTGAAGACTCCACTTACAAGGTTGTCTTTGTTCACTTGACTCAGAGCTCTCCAGTGGAACGAGCCTTTTCTCTAGGGGGAGTTTGTAAAAAAAGAAAAAAGAAAAAAAATATATAGAAAGCCGGTAACTTTGTGGCTGCCTGCAGTGGTAGGTAAGAGTTAGGGCAAACAACAGACTAAAAAGCTTAGAAGGTGAAGCTGGGGAGTGAGATCTTCACAGGGGCTTGAAATGCTCCAGCACATTTCCAGGGACCTGAAAGGACAGGCACAAGCCCGGGGCTGTGCTCAGACTTAGGAAAGGCCTGAGCAGGCCTGGCCGTTTCACCTCTGGATGACCTGGAGGCTCTGTGCACGAAGGAAGGAAGACTAAAGTTAAGTTGTCAGCTGCCTGGTGGAGTGTTCCTGGCATACACCAACATGCACACAAAGTCCCTCGGCAAAGACTTACTGGTTCCAGGAGTTAAAGGAAATCTCTTTCTAATCATTAGTTTAGTACTAGGTGGTCACACATAGTAGAATTATTTATGAAAGTCACGCAACAACAAGCCCTGGGGAGATTCTGATTTCCGGGTTGCCACATTACCTTATTTAAAATGTTCAGTTTTTAACAATTATGAGGCATACAAAGAAACAAAACATATGATTCATGCACAGGGAAAAAAAACGATCACTAGAAATTATCTCTGAGGAAACCCAGTTTTAGACTGGCTAGACAACAACTTTAAATCACTGTATTAAAAATGTTCAAAGAATTAAAAGACACCATATTTAAAGAACTATTTAACGAACATATTTAAAGAAAATTTTGAGAACCACATCTCACCAAATAGAACCATGTCTCACCAAATAAAGAGTTAGAAGTTTTGGGTTTTTTTTTTTTAAGCCAAATAGAAATTCTGGAGTTGAGAAGTAAAATAACCAAAGTAAAAAATGTAATCTATGGAGAGAGTGCTTATTTCAGGTTTGAACAGGAAGGAAAAAGAATCAAGGAACTTTCAAATAGGTCCACAATACGATCCAGTTTGAGAGACAAAAATAAAAAAAATCAATGAAGAAAATGAACAAATCTTAGAGACTGGCAGTATGTCATCAAGAATACCAGCAAAGACATAATGAGACTCCCAGAGAAAGGAGAGAGAGAAAGGGGCAGAAAAAATATTTAAGAATAATGGCCCCAAACTCCTCAAATTTAACAAAAAACATTACACGTCCAAGAAACTCAACAACTCCAAAGAGGAAAACTCAAATGCACATGAGGCATATCTGATCAAATGGCTGAAAGACAAAGAGAGAAGAAAATCTCAAACAGCAAGAGTGAAGCAACTCATCTGGTCCAAAGGATCCTTAATAAGACCAGCGGCTGACTTCTCCTCAGAAACAGTGGAGGCCAAGAGCGATGGTGTACTCAAAGTGCTGAAAAACAAGCAACTCTTGTTGCTTGGCACAACCAAGAAATCTGCATGCAGCAGACTGGTCTTTCATACATGTACCTTTACAGCCTCAACCACTTGGCTGAGGCTGTAAAGGTATAATTTTAATAAAATAACAAATAAATAGAATGAAATAGTAATAAAAAAAACTTCCCACAAAGAAAAGCCCAGCTAAAATCACTCCACTGCTGATTTCTATCAATCATTAAAGATGAATTAATGCCAACGCTTCACAAACTTTCAAAGTATAGAAGAGGAAACACTTCCCATCTCACTCTGTGAAACTGATATAACATTGTATGTCAGCTGTAATGAAAAACCAAATGAAAAAGATATAACAAGGAAAAAAACTACAGGCCAGTATCTCTCACAAATATTAGATGCAAAAATCTTCAACAAAACACTAGCAAACTGAATCCAGCAACAGAGAAAAAGGATCATATACCATGGTCAAGTGAGATGTATCCTAGGAATCCAAGATTTACTCAACAAAAATCAATTAACATAACATACAAAACCACATGGCCATCTTCATACACACAGATAAAGCATTTAAAAAATATGGATTTGCCCTATTCTGCGTATTTCATATAAATGGGATCATATCATATATGACCTTCGGCGTCTGAGTTCCTCTCTTAGCACAATGTTTTTGAGGTTCATCCACATTGTAGCATCTGTAGCGCTTCACTCCTTTTTATTCTGTTGTCCTTGATGTCATTGTAAGTGGGTTGCTTTCTTAATTTCTCTTTCAGATAGCTCATTGTGTGTAGAAACACAACTGATTTTCGGGTTATTTTTTTATCCTGCAATTTTTCTAAATTTGCTGATTAATTCTAGCAGTTTTCATGGAGTCTTAGGATTTTCAATATATGGGATCACATCATCTGCAAACAAACACAATTTTACATCTTCCTTTTCCATTTGGATACCTTTTGTTTGTTTTTATTGCCTGACTGCTCCGGCTGGGACTTTTAGGACTATGCTGAATGGGGGTGGTGAGAGTGGACACCTCATCTTGGTCCTGATTTTAGAGGAAAGGCTTTTAACTTTTCACACTGAGTGTGATGTTAGCTGTGGACTTGTCATAACTGGCCTGATGTTGAGGTACATTCCTTCTATACCTAATATTTTTAGAGTTTTTGTCATGAAAGATACTGCATTTTTCAAATGCTTTATCTGCACCTATTAAAATGATCACATGATTTCATTCTTCATTCTGTTAATGTTAATGTGGTATATTATAGTTGTTAATTTGCAGATGTTGAGTTATCCTTGCCTCTCAGGAGTGAATCCCACTTGATCGTGGTGTATGATCCTTTTCATGTGCTCTTGAATTCAGTTTGCTGTATTTTGTTGGGGATTTTTGCATCTATATTCACCAGGGATATTGGCCTGTAATTTTCTTTTCTTGTAATTTCCTTGTCTGGCTTTGGTATCATAACATAATAAGTCTGGCCTTGTAAAATGAGTTGGAAGTGATCTTTCCTCTTCAGTATTTCACAAGGGTTTAAGAAGGACTGGGATTAATTTATCTTAAAAAGTTTGGTGGGATTCACCAGTGAAGTCACTGATCCTGGGCTTTTATTTGTTAGGAGATTTTTGATTACTGATTTAATCTGCTTGCCCATTATTATTGTGTTCAGATTTCTCTATTATTTCATGATTCAGTCTTGGTAACTTGTCTGTTTCATGAATTTATTCATTTTTTTATGTTGTATAATTTATTACCATATAATTATATGTAGTAGTCTCTTATGATACTTTGTGTTTCTGTGTTACCAATTATGATGTCCCCTCTTTTCTTTATAATTTTATTAATTTGAGTTCTCATTTTCTTAGATAGTCTAGCTAATGGTTGGTCAGTTGTTTATCTTTTCAAAAGAAACTTGTTAAAACAGTTGTATGAATGGGCTTATATAAGCTCACAATCTAGAAAATTCTAAATTGATTGTTTGAAGTGCCTACTTTTAATTTTTTACTGTATTCAAATGTCTTCAAGTGAGTAGAACTCATAAGCGAGTTCAATATTTAGGACTATTAGATTTAAAATTGTAAATTACACATTGAATATAATACTGGTTTCTATGTGAATTTGAAATGCTTTTTTAAAATGAAGGGCTATTGTGGGAAGTCCTACATTAACGCAATTTCCTTGCAATGATGGGAAGAAGTCTGTGTTAGAATAAATCATATTAGACAGCAAGATCTTTTATCATTTTTAATCCAGCAGTTCTGGGAAATGCAGGTCAGTTAGAGAAATTAAATCTCTAGTAGAAACTGAGCTTTCCCGGGTCATTGTAACCTCTTCCAGAATGGTTATATATAACTGGGAGGAGTCTCCATACACCAGACTTATTCCATAAAAGAGAGGAATTGCAGGAGAAGCTCAAGAGTTCATCAGCCAATAATACAAGTCAAGAAGAAAAGAAGAGATAATTATGAGTAATCATGTGGCCTTTGAAACTGCAGACTCTGATTTGAAATAGGAAATCACAGAGTATAGAAAGTAGTGCTCTCGTCCTACCATAAAAAAATGCCCGTGCCTTATGAGACATGCCACGAAATATTACATTTCTTTGTAGGGGTAAATTACATTTTTCAAACCTGATTGCATCTTTTTTTCCTCAGCTCTCCTTTTTTTTCCATTATTGATGTATTTGTGTTCTTATTAAAAGCTTGGGTTTGTGCCTGTCCTTCGGAATCTGTTGGTCAAGACCCTCTCTGATGTGGGAGGTGGACTCTGTGCTGGGGTTTCTCCAGAGCCCACCTGAGGGAGCCGTCCCTGTCCTCCAAGGTCAGAAGCCTGCTAGGTCATTCTGTGCATGTCTGCACAAGCAAAGGCAGAAGAAGGCAGTGGGCACAGGAGGACAGAGGAGGGACCGGGCAGGGAGCCCAGAGAGGGGCTTCAGTTTGCAGCAGCCATGAGGGGCAGTGACTCCTGATGTGGGCCCTGAAGATGAAGCGGCACTTTCCCTGGAATGGATGGAGAAATTGTACTCCGAGGAGGGACCCCCAAGCAGAGACAGGAGGTCCCAACCATGTGCATGCCATCGGTAGCCATCTTCTGGCTGCCCACTGTGGGGCAGAGGGACAGACAGAGGACAACACAGGGTCCCGTCTGTGCACCTCTGCGGTCTGCATTTTGGTGTTACAGCCTGTAGCCATGCCGTACACAGTTGAAACCCACCGTGGCCAGACTGCGTTGGGGCACATCAGCGTTCCACATTGAAATGTGTCCTTGCTTTGAATGGCTTGGCTGCCTCTTTTTTTTTTTTTTTTTTTTTTTTTAAAGATGTCACAGGTGTGAAATAAGACTGAGCCATAGGAGAAGCAGGCTTGGCTGTCTCTTAATACACTGTTTCAAACCCTGTTGAACAGGGGTGTTCTGGCCTAGTGAGCAAATCTCTTGCCCAGTGAGCAGTGTTTCTGAGTGAGGTCATGGGATGCATTGAGGGAAGGGGCCCAACTGTCTTGCAGAATCTAGTTGCCCCATTGTGTCCTGTGCTCTGGAGCTGGTGCTGACAAGTTTGAGGTGAGGTGGAGAGTGGTGGGGGCCCACTTCCAGGTGCAGGTATGTGACTGCGTATTAGTCTCTCTGCTCTGGGAAAGACAGCAAGTGAAGTCATTCGATTCTTTTTCTGATGTTTCCAGCCCCACCCTCTTGCTTTGTAGAGAACACATGTTAATGATCAGAGGCCCTTCCTGATGGCAAAAAAGGAAAGGGAGGGCCTCCCGCAGCTAATGGTTGATCAACCCCAGAAGTACTAGGGTTGAGTGGTCAGGAGGAAGGTTAGTGCCATTGCCCATCTGCAGAGGGACTTCTAGCTCAGCATGGAGGTCTGGCAGCCACACTCAAACCACAGGTGGGTGACAACTTCAAGTTAGCCCTGGGCCTTCTGCAGTGCCCTGGACTGGCTGGTGGGGCTTCCCAGGCTGGTGATGACTATCCCCGACCACCCCGCCCTCGCCTCTGTGTGCACTGATGCTTGGCCCCTAGTTAGGCCTTCATCATGTATGCGTGCTGTCAGGCCAGCAGTAATGATGCACGGCTCTTGCTGGGCACCTCTGCTCAGGGTGGGTGAGGGAGTCAGGCTGCGCTGGCTGAGTGGAGTGTGTATGGGCGAGGGGAGGCTGCTGGTGCCACATATGCCCTGGCCTGGGGGGATCATGGGCTTCTGTGTGGGCAGTGGCAGGAGGGAGCTGGGTGCTGTGTCCTGGGCTCCCTGTGCAGCCTGCAGATGCGCTGGAGATGGGGCATGATGTGTAGGTGTAGATTGGGTATCACCACAGACAGAACGTGGATTGCCTCATTCTTGTAGAGAGGTTGGAGGGTCCCCCAGCATCCATTTTCCTGAACTCTCTTTCCCTAAAGGCAACACTTTGAAGCATAGAGGTAGATGTTTTAAGACTGTTTAAGAAGTTCTTCCAAGTTAAGGTCATCTGAAACACTGGAACAATGTCCTCCCCACCCCTTTTCCCCGTGACTTTGACTAACAGGCAAGCCCCGCTCCCTCCCACCCCCTGCTGCAGCAGAGCAGAGAAGAGCAGCTCAAGCCAGGGTTTGGAGAATTTGTGGACAGAACAAACTAGATTAACGTATGTATTGGGTAAGCGCGTACACCAAACGACCGCTGTCTCTCTAGCATGCACTTCAAGGTTGACCACCTCCAGGCTTGTGATATCTTTAATACTGTTACCTCGGTTTCTGATGCTGCCTCACATTCTTATTCAAGCATTCAACATGACTTTTATAAATATTTTTTAAAAGATTTTATATACTTATTTTTAGAGAGAGGGGAAGAGAGGGAGAAAGAGAGAGAGGGAGAGAAACATCAACGTGTGGCTGCCTCTCATGCACCTCCAGCTGGGGACCTGGCCCACAACTGAGGCCTGTACCTTGACTGGGAATTGAACTGGTGACTCTTTGGTTCACAGCAGCCACACCAGCCAGGGCAACTTTTGTAAATATTTGATCTATCTATACAAATGGGCTGTATGCTGTTCAGGGAGGGAAATCGGCAGTTCCTTTAACGCAGAGTGTTAGGAAATTGTGTTCCTCTTCCCTTGGCAAAGATTGCTTGCTATTGTTTGGCCATGAAGCATTTCTGTATTTGAGCTCTCAAGTGGTAGCCTCTGGAAGACCTCCTGTAGGAAGACTCTGAGCTATGAGTCAGATACAGCCTGAGTGAGGAGGCCACGCTGCTGCCCTGTGTTTGGACACGCCGGTCCTCCCTGCTCTGCAGAGTAGCTCCAGCTCTCCTGCAGTCTGGGAGGGTCTCAAAGACCATGAACCTTGAGAAAAGCAAAGAAAGAGACCTGCTCCTGGCTGTGAGAGAAAGATGGTCACAGGATGGTGGCTGAGAACTGTGAGACCTGGTTGGAGACTCCCTTAGATGAACAGACAAGCATTCGGGTAAAACTTTTCATAAAATGGAACAAATTGGTCAGGGTGAAGGGAGTTCAGCCCAACTTTCAGGAGCTGGGCTACAGAAACCTCTAGGAAGACAAGGAGGACAGTGTACCTGGCCAGTTCTGGAGACGGGGAGGGAGCCATCTGTTACTGGGGGCCAGACCAATGCCTAAAGAGGCCTCGATCTAAGTCTGAAAAGCCTGCTGGCCTCGGACTCAGACAGGATCGGACCCACAGATCCCTGAGATAAAACGCCAAGCGAACTCCCAGATCTGAAGGATGGTAAGTCAGGGAAGGGGGAGCAGAACTTGTTCTGCTGATTAAATCACCGGATACAAGCACAGTGTAGCGTTTGAAAAGTTTATGACTCTATATTTGTGTTGAACTTTACCAAAGATAGTTCCTTGGAATACACAAATTACTGTAAAAAATGGAAATCGGGTTCTGTGCTTGTTTTGACTACATCAAGATTAGAGAGAAGTTGGGGGCGGGGGGCAGGCCACGTAGTGAGGAGGGAGGGCTCAGAGTACGAAAAGAAGGGTGACGTCAGCAGGAAACGGGGCACTTGCCACATGCCAGGCGCCTACGCAGGTTGAGTTAGGAGCTGGAGTAGAACTAAATGTGGTTCTCTAGTTCTGCCTGGGAGAAGGCAATCCCTGTCCCACCAGGTACTGAATGAATTCCTGAACTTGTGCTCAGGACATTTCAGAAGGTGCTGCTGTTCCTGGGAAAGAACAGCCAGATGGAACCTCTGGGCTTCCTGCCACAGGCCCGGGGACCTCACCTGTGCTAATGACCACAGTGGCCGAGGCTTACCTGGTGCTTTGCAGGCTTAGCAGTGCTTATCTAACTGATAACTTTGTGAGACAGTTAGGGAAGGTGTTATTATTCCTTTTTTGCAGATGAGACAACTGAGATTCCCGGGGATTAATTGGCTTGCCTAGATCTCAGAGTTAATCCGCCGGAGAGCCACGTCCAGGCAGACCTAGTCTTCGGAACCCAAGTCTGTCATTTTCCTTGCCATGCTCGATCTGCCGCTTCACCTGGGCGCGGGGAAGGAATCAGGTGTAAATCTGTTTGGGGATTGGCATGAATCAAGACCCTCGAGCCTGGCTCCTGGAGCTGAATAGAGATGCAAAGAGGCTAGGTGGGGCCATTCCAACAGGATTTCATTTCCCTGGCCCAGTGGTTTCACTGGGGTGACTCAGAGGCATGGAGATTTTCCTTGGTTTTGGTGACCTAGTCTTCACTGGTTCAAGTTTTCTCCATCACACACAAAAAATATTTATTAATCATGACAGTGCAGTTTTCAAATTGGGAAAGTTGCTGAGAAACAAGACATAAATTGGTACTGAAACTTCACTAGATGTTTGCTCTTGGTACCTTCAATGCCAATGAGTTCCCAATGAGTCTGGAGCATTTTGTGACTGCCTGGTTGTCTCAGTGCCCTCGGGGTCACAAAAGAAACGTGCCCAGGTATGGATGGGCCATGCTCATGTGCTTCCCAGGGGATTCCCTTGCCCTGGGAAACATGGGCCATGGTGACCATGTCGTCTTTCTGTTTAGAGCTGCCAACTTCAGGAACTTCACCTTCATCCAGCTGAATGGAGAATTTTCCCGGGGAAAGGGACTTGACATTGGAGCCCGCTTCTGGAAGGGTAGCAATGTCCTTCTCTTTTTCTGTGACGTTGACATCTACTTCACCTCTGAATTCCTCAATACCTGTCGGCTGAATACACAGCCAGGTAAGGGTCCAGGGGGTCAGCTCCTTCTCTGCCTCAGGGTGGCACTTAGCTCTCTCACACTCACACTCATCGTCTTCACAGTTCACTCTGTGTCCTGCTTCTGAATCGGCTTTTTTTTTCTTTTTTTTTTTTTACCCCAGTGACAAAGGAAAGGAAAATCCTCTGGCTTGATTTCTCCTCTGGTGTCACAGCATGGGCCCATCAGCCACCATAACTTTGGGACTCTTTGTCCCAAGTTCATATTTATAACCTCTTTTCCACTTCCACCTGTGAGGTCGGCTCTGGTGGACATCCACAGGAGAGAGTGGGGTGGGGAGGACATGATCTGGAGAAACGCCCTGAAACCAGAGGGGAAGGAGTGACTCTGGGCAGTTACGAAGGGAGGAAGCACTCTGAGCAGCAATGACCCACAGGGTGAAAATTATTTTCGTAGAGTCTGACTCAGACAAGACTGATACTCAGCGGGTGACTACTAGAATGGGCATGTCAGTTGTTAAAATCTTGAAACTCTGCATGTAAACTGGTGAAGAGTAACTGCCCTGGGCTCCTTAATTCTACTTCTGCTGCCCGAGATCACCGCAGCCTCTGGCAACCCCTCAGACTGCCCCACGAGCCAGCAATGAAAGGGTGAATGCCTGGCAGGGCAGAGGGCATCAGGACTGTCTTCCACACCCACTGTCATTGGTTGATGCCACCGACTGTCCGTATTTTGAATATCACTCTTGGGCTGAGAGGCCAGAACTATTTGAGAGTCTGTACATCTGGCCCACATGGTGCAGAACTTCTAAGGCCTGTTTTAGACATGAGCAGAGGAAAAGGAAGAGTGAATGCAAATATCTAGGGTATTTCAGAAGGCTGAATATACTCAAAACTAGTAGTTTAATCTGTTGCTTTCAGTGAAGGTTTATTTTCTGTTTTGCAGGGAGGAAAGTATTTTATCCCGTCCTTTTCAGTCAGTACAATCCCGGCATAATATACGGCCATCACGACGCAGTCCCTCCCTTAGAACAGCAGCTGGTGAGTAATTGCGTCGCAGGTACCTTTGTGTGCCTCTGTGTTGTGTCTTTCATTTCCAGGGGCACCTGACCATGGTAGAGGTGAGTGGAAATCTGTGGATTGATTCGTGTATTAATTTTTAAGTGTGGCGGACGTTCTGGCCTTTGCTCCCAGGGCCTTGTTGATTGAAGGTGCTTGCAATATTCAAAAGTGGAAAATAAATAGGAACAGTACCTTACAGAAAGGCAATTTCACACCTTCCTAGTTTTCTTCGATGGTTTCTGGAAACTAGTATTATTGCATTATGGATGCAGCACATTTTCTCTTTATTATTACCAAATCCTACAAGGTAAAGGCGAGATTCGTGTCCCATTTGACAGATGGGAGCCGGAAGCCAGGAAGGGGCGGTTCACCCCAGCACACAGTGAGCGAGTGGGCGGGGGAGCAGGGACTAGATGCCGTGCCCTCCTGTCGTGCTGTCATTCGGATTGCAGTGCCTGGGGAGGGGAGGCGGGGCATTGGCATCAACAGTGTCACCTGCAAGGTGGCTTCTCTGCTAGGATCTTAGCTGCATAGGTGATGATGGGTAGTGGAGTGGGACCACGTAGCCACCGAGGAGCTCTGTAAGCTGAGTTGTCTCCACTGGTGGTGGCGTGAGTCAGTCCATTTGGCAGAGAAGCAGGACAGACAATGGAGAAGAGACAAGCCCAAGAAGGTCTCTGCACCACACACAGGCAAGCCCCTCTGAGAGTCAATTTCCCGCTATTGTTGTTGTTCCCCAAGTTGGGCTGTGATCTTCGCTCCCCCCCCCCCCCCCCGCCGAGAGAGCTCCCAGCTGGGTGCTAGTTCAGGCTGAATCTCAGGGGAGCATCTGGCCTGGGGGCTTCTGCTCTTCTTCGTTGCCTTGCTTTGTCTCCTGCTGAGGCAAAGCCAGGTTTCTTCCCATTGAGTACCTTTTCTGCTGTGGAAAGGAAATCTGCCATGTGAAAATGAAAGGTGATAGGACCAAGTCTCTCATGCTTGTGTGCAATGGGAGAGTACACTGCTTTTCACTGAAAATGTCTTATGAGATTCTTCAGTAAGTGGGTTCTGTGTTTAAGCTTCCAGAAGTAGCGAAACCTGTTTTCTCCAGCCATTTCCTGTGCTCCCCTGCGGTTACCCTGTGGCAGCTGATGTCACGACCTGTTGTAGAAAGTTCTGGCTTGGGCTCTTTCTGGTTGGACAAGGCTCGTGTCCCAGCATGGTTCCAGCATCATCCCAGCACTTGGGACCCAAGCCATGCAGTACATGTAATAATATAGTTTTCCCTTCCCCCAATGCAATTCTAACACCAGAGATATGCTGAGTATCTGTTTATGTACTTTATGTACAATATACTTTATACATAAACACAGGAAGAAGTTTTCACTCCCTGAAAACCAATTTTTAGCCACCTTTGTTGAGACAGAAAAAACTTCTTATTTCCATTCTGGATGAGTTCTAAGCTTCTAATAGGGTTTGAGGGAGAAATGGGATACAAGATTTATTTTCTTTCAACCAATCAGAATAAAAGTTCCTTTGATTTTAGATAAGTGCAGTGTTACATTTGACAACAAGTGTGATTAAGGTTTTAACTTTAAACTCCTAAAGACCTTATTTGCTTGCAAGGACTTTATCTCATCTCCCAGGTGAAAAGTTGTGTTTCGTTATCACCATTCCTGCAGGGGAGCAGGAACAAGGGAAGCCAGAGGCATGGCGCGGTGAAGCCAGGGTCTCGGATCCTCAGCATTAGTGGTCAAGCCAGAAACAGAACTCAGATTGCTGTGTCCACAGCTGGAACCTGAGTCATCCTGCAGCCTTTAACATTTACTTCTAAATGCACCTTCGACCTTCCGCAGACCACATAGATCTGATCTTTTGGGGTTCAACACTGAGGCCTGTTCAGTCCTGAGAAACACAGCAACTATCTGTGAGTTGCAGGGGTCTCCATTCGAAGAAGAGAAATATTGATTATGGTCGTTACCAGATGAGCTGTTTCTTGAGCACTTGCTGCCTAGAGAGCTGGGCCAGGTGCCAGCCAAGGAGTCAGAAAACGGGGGGAGTTTTGTGTACTCAGAGTGGTGGTTTGAGCATTTCCACTACCCCTCCTTTTTCATAGACTTGCCCAAGATCACACAGCCAGCTAGTAGCAGAGCTCAGACCAAAACGAGGATTTCCTTAGTCTGGTGCAGAGGAAATAGATTTGCGTAGGATCTAGAGGAGGGCTTAAACATAAAGGAAATGACCTGACAAAATTCCAGGGGAGTCATAGAACTACAGAAATTAATATACTGGAACTAGAATGTGTACCTTCTTATACAAGAAGGTATAAAATAAAGGTAATAATTAGGGATAACTCAGGAAAGACTTCCTACTCAGGGTTCATTTTGGGTCAGTCTAGAACGATACGATGCATATACTGTACTAATTCATTCTCGATATTACATCCTGGAATGCATCAGTACCAAAGGTGGAGGGAGAACATAGACCCCGAATATCGCTGTAACAAAAGCTTCTTATTAATGCAGATAAAATACTTTTTTTCCCAGCAGCCCTGCAGGTATGACCTCATAGTCAATGTGCTAGTTATTACTTCTCCTGACTGTTGCCACTGTCATCTGATAATATTTTGTCTGTAGACAAAAGCAAGAAACCAAACTTGGGACTTTTGTGTGTGTTCAGACTACTTGTTTCTTTACTTTTGAGTACAGACCAGTAGTAATACATAGTAAGTGAAACCATGGAATTTTATACTAATATTTAATTGGAAATGCAGGAAGAGTTTACACTGGAAATGAAACTTGCTGATGCTTTAATGTAGAAACAGCTTTCTGAGAAAGAATGGCTGTAATTTCAACAATTGTTAGCATTCACTTTTCTGGTTCAAGCCTCGGCAGTTCTGGCTGGTGCCATGGCGGCAGCCTCTCACCGCTTCTGTCTTCACACTCTTTCCCTCTTCCCCACCAGTCTTTCCTTCCCCCGCTGCCAGAGATGTTTCCAAAATGCAGATAATTCCATTAAAGAATCTGGTATGGCATAAAGCCAGTGGTGTGCTGGTAAATTTTTAAAAACCCTCTCTCTGAAAGGGTCGGCGGGGCCCTCACTCATATCGTTTGCCTTTTCCCGTGGTGCCTATACCCCCACCGAGGCCTGTTTTGGGCTTCCGACACCGTGCCACTCCACACAGAGCTGGCCAGAAACTCGTGGCATCCTGGCTGGCTCCGGCACTGCAGCCCTGATTCCTTGTTGGGATCAACTCTCCTCCAGACACTGACTCTGAAACCCATCCCAGAGAGAATGTCCGCAAACCCCGGCGCCCGGCTCAGGGTCCCGGCTTGAGTGACTCCCCTAGGTGCGTGCCCTGCCCTCTCTCCTCCCGCCTCAGGGCCGTCTCCCCACCACTGCTGCCCACGGTGCCCAGCGTCTCAGCCTGCCCTGCGTCCACCCGTCATTGACCTCTGGTGACTTCGTGCCACTCTGTTCAGTGTGCGGAAGGTGTGCTGGCCTTTGTCCTCACCCTCTTTCTGATTAGACCCTTACCTCTCAACTTGCCTCCAAGAAGTATTTACCACTAAACTGCATTTCAGTTTAAACTCACAAAAATTGCTGCCCAGGCATAGTCTGTCTTTCTTATTCGGGAAGCAGACACTGAGTACCACAAGCAACGTGAACAGATGTGGCCTCTGCAGTCTTTCGTAAGCCGGCGCCGGGCCTGCGTTATCGCATGCGGCAGTGAGGTGAAGGGGGTTGTCGTGCTCATGTCCAGAAGAGAAACATGAAGCTCGAGGCAGAAGTCTCTTGCCCAGACCACTGAGTGGCAGGACCGGGAATGCACGTGCCACCTGTGTGATGGAGACAGGCGAGGATGCCGAGTGGACTTGCCCTGTGGCCTCAGAGTGCTTCCAGGAGAATGTGGAGTCTGGCCTTTGGTTACAGATCCCCAGAACAGAGGGAACCTGGACCGTTCCCTGTCCAGCACAATATGCTTCAGAAGATACTTTTTTTTATGAAGATGACCTGTCAAAAATGTGGTTTAGTACAAGTCTTGGAGGAGATGGTACTTGAGTCCATTCTTAAACCAGTTCTTTAAAAGCTGTGGTTCCAGAATACTTTATTTCTCAAGAAACAGAAGCTGTCACAGCACTGTGCCTTACCCACGGGCGCATGCACATCACACACAGCCCCCAGAATCCGGTGCAGTGTGCTCACTAAGCCCCGGGGCCCAGATGATGAGGAAGGGGTAGTGTGGGGTCAGGGGCACCCAACCCAGACACAGAAGACTGTGAAGCACAAGGTGTCTGCTGCGCACGAATGGGGCTGGCACCCTACTTGGCAGGGTCCAGTGCATGATGAAGACGCAGGATCCGTGTTCAGAAATTACTAGGAGTTTCAGGGTGGCAACAGCAGAGCATTAAACGGGGCCTGAAGCCTTCTCAGCTCAGGGCCTGAGGGCTGCATAGGCTGTATACACGCCCAGGGAGTTTCTGGTGAATGTGAGGCTGCTGAGGCCAATTCGGTTCTTGAGAGACTCTCTTTGATTTAGGTGAACTACTCCGCCTGACTGTACGATATTTATTTTATTTTAGGGCCCAGATTGCTTCACGGCCAGTTGTCCAAGTCAGCACCACGAACCAACAGGCGCTGCTGGCCTCCCCAGCTCCCACACCCTGCAGCTGTAGGGTGGGTGCCTCCCCATGTCTTTGTGGGGAGACACTGATTTGTGCTTGTTGTTTTGGCCCTAATAGAAAATAATCACCCCTGTCACATAAATCACCCACAGAGCTGCGGGTCTGAGAGAGCAGGCTTGACAACTGTCCTTTTTGGTGTATTCATGTCTTGCAGTGCTCTGCCAAGGTCAAGGTAGGAGAGGAAGGGGTGCTTCGGAGAGTTCAGAGGAGGCCAGCCCTGGAAAGACATTTTTTTAAAATGAGGATAATACTTGAAAACAGATCAGGAAATTCAGGATGGAAGGAGGAGATGTTTCTCTTTTATTTTTTTTTTAATCTTTATTTTTAGAGGGAAGGGAAGGAGAGAGGGAGAGAAACATCGATGTGAGAAACATTGATCAGTTGCCTCTCTTATGCACCCCAATTGGGGATCAAACCCATAACCGAGACATGTGCCCTGACCAGGAGTTGAACCAGAGACCTTTTGCTTTGCGGGATGACGCCGAACCAACTGAGCCACACCAGTCAGGGCGACATGTTTCTCTTTTAAAGTCTAATCTTTATGTCAGGATTTCTTTCTCCTCTAGACATCATTGGTATGTCTCTTTTCAATGCTGGTCCAGAACAGTGAAGCTCCTTACGCTTGGGGCAAAGGTTCTACGAAGTTAAGTCCTCTGCTTAGACCCCAGGAAGGTAAAAATGTTTTTGTCTGTGTCCAGAAACACCCGGTTCTGAGAGTTTTCCCACTGGAATTCCTAGGCCTTCACTGAACCACTCACTCCCTGACAAACTTCCCGGCGTGAACCACGTCAACTTCCACTGTCTGGACATTGTCTTTGCCTTAGGACTGCCCCTCATTCATTCATTGGGGAAGTGCAGCAGATCCTTAAATAACGTCATTTTGTTCAATGTTGATGAGATGCCATAGGGACTCAACTCCTGCTTATATCTATTAGCCTGTGGTAAAACTGATTTTGTTACATGTTTCATTTGAAGTCCCAGAACCTATCCGTGGTATTAACTGATGACTTACTGTATTTACTGAGTGCCTCCTACGTGTGAGACAGTGATGCGGGGGTTGCAGACACAGCTGTGAACGAGACGAGGGCCCTGAGCTTGCGCTCACCTGTGGTGGTGGGTGAAGCTAACAGAAACAGATGCATCCAGAGAGCCTGGCTTATAGTGAAAATAAACCAGGGGATGGTGTAGAGGGTGACATGAGTGGGAAGGGTTGACAGTGGCTGGGAGGGCCAGGATGATGACTCTGAGCAATGACTTTGGAGCAGAGAGCCCAGGAGTGAGCAGGAAAGCATGACCCAGGGATGGGGTCTGCAAGCATCCAGCTGTGGAGACCTGTCAGCCAGGTGTGTTCGAGGAGCAAAATAGAAGGGGTCTGTATGTAAGAGGCACACAAGATAGGAAAGGTAGGCAGGGGCCAGGTCACGTGGGGCCTTTGCAGGCTGGAGCCTTCCTCCTGGATTTTATCCTAATTGCATTAGAGAGAGTGCAGTTAAAACCACTGCAGGACTTTAAGTGGGAGCATGCTGTGATCCGACGTATGCTTGAGAGCACTCACTCCCAGCTGGGCCGCTTGCTGGGGGCGCCGCTCCAGTGGAGACGGGGCGCAGCTCGGGGCGGTGGGGCTCCAATTAATGAACTCTAATAAGTGCACTCCATCTTGCCCTGACATTCTGTGCTGTGGGCACTTTCACATTGGCCCCGCCAAGGGCTAAATTCCAACGAGCTCTTCAGACGGTGGCTTTTCGTGGCTTGCCAACTTTAAAGCCAATGCTAATAAGTATTCATATAGCTCATTCCCCAGCTCACAGACCCATTTGTTTCTGCCACACTGGCCCCAGCTGAGGGTCGCTCTTCCCTTTGTTCAGCTAGCGAGGCACTGTGTCCACTCACCCCGGGCCTGGGAAGACCACATCTTGCAATCCCCCTTGTCTCTCTTCCCAAGCCCTGACCCGCTGTTTTCTCTGTTTGGAGCTTTCTCTTTTATGTTCCATATAGACCTCAGCCAAATATTTGAAGTTTGGATCCTGGCACTTCCCTGTGGCTCCATTTTCATCCAGAGGCCTGGAGGGCGTGGCTGCGTCCAGGCCAGCAGGAAGGCCATTAAGCCATTAGCTGCAGCAGAAATGGTGTACCTGCTATGACAGGGACGGAACAGAAGCCGTTTTTAAACACCGACTCACTGGAAACTTTCCCAGACTTTCCTGCCCTGAAAAATCTTTCCAGCTGATACTAATAAAATTGTCTTGTCACTTGGAGATATTGTACAACAGGCCTTTGTTCTGAGGAAGAACTGGAGAGCGTGTGCTGGGGACCACACGAACCGACAAACCTCTTGATTTCCTTAGGCAGTCCTGACAGGCGCTAGTGCTGGCGACATCACTGTGGAGGTTGGAGTGAAAATAAGATTGTTTTCAAGTTCATCAACCCTCCTGCAAGCCATTTGTCAAATACAGTTTAGCCTGTGGTATAGGCAGAGGGAAACTTCAGAGAAGCAAAACAGCAGTAATAAGATAACTGTTTGGACCTTAGAGCTGGAAGAGGCTTTCGGGCTGATTTAGCTGAACTTCCTCAGTCATAGGAAAGGAACTGGAGGCTCGAAGAAGTGCAGGACCTGCTTGAGGCAAAAAAGCCAGCCAGTGGTCAAGCTGGGACCAGACACACACTGTTTCTCATTAGCTGTGGATAGCGCCAGACATCCCAGATGGAAAATGCAGAAATCCAAGGGGACGGGCCCTGCTGCAGCCGCCCCTCCCCTCTCCCCCCCACCCCCCGCCCACCCCAGGGAGCTTCCTTTCATGGAGTCACCTGTGTTAACTACGAAAGTGAATCATGAAAAATAACTATTAAAATAGGTCCCAAAACCATTCCCAGAATTACCTAAGCCAAAAATATAGAGAGCAGTGTTTTCAAAGTCTTGCAGCTTCGGCAAGCACATTGGAAATTCACTTGTGAAGTAAGAGATGGGGCAGGGCCAGGTCTCGCTTTTTGAAGACAGTCGCTGCTTGGATGGCCTCTCGGCAGCCCTGCAGCCTGGCCACACTTGCACAAGGACTTTGGAGCAGTTTGGTTTTAAAACAGTCTAAAGATGAATGGACAGAGTCTTTCTTCATAACCTGGACTCTCAGTGCCCTTTTCCTCAAGCAGAGGAGCAGAGCCGGAGTCACACGCTGGAGTCTCGGGTTTCCCTTTCCTTTCCCAAGGGAGCCCTGTGTGCGTGCTGTGCCAGCGCAGCTCAATTCAGAGTTGTTCTCTCTCTCTTTGCTCAACTTCCTGAGCCCTTTGCTGGCTCCCTGCCCAGCACTGTGTGAGGGGCCAAGGCCTCCAATTCTCACTGGCACTGATGTCGGGCTAGACACGTAGGTGGCTTTTCCATGGCACCGCCCAAAATTTTGCTCTCTGGTTGGTTTTTTAGTGTGTGTATGCATGCACGTGTGCTCGCGCATGTGCATTTTCATGCCTGTGCCCTAGACACATTCCAGCTGGAGGTGCCAAAAATCACAAGGCCCTGTTTTGGAACTGGTGAGCTGGCTGTTCCTAGCCGTCCACAAGGCATCATCAACTCCATCTGCATTTCCCACACAGAGCTGTGGCTATTTTTCAGGGGTGGGATGGGCTCCCTGGACGAGTTTGTGAATGATCTCTCTTTCTTGTTATCCACTCTGTCCTTCCCCCTCAAGTGACAGTGTTTTCCCTGCAGGTCATAAAGAAGGAAACTGGATTTTGGAGAGACTTTGGATTTGGGATGACATGTCAGTATCGGTCAGACTTCATCAATATAGGTAAGACAAACCCACTTGCAACAAGTCTGCATCTCTACTGCCACCTAGAGGCCAGGGAATGGCCACAAGGGAATCGGGTCAGCTTCCAGGGAGTCGAGGGGCACAGGTGGTGCCACTTCTTAAGGAAAGGCTGTTCAAGTTCATTCCTCTTGTCATAGACTTGGGGCTGCACCAGGAGGGGGCCTGCAAGTGTGCGGCACTTTCGCCCCTCTAATCTCCATCAGCACGTGTCAGGCACCCCAGATAAGGCTCATATCTGAGAAGTAAAGGTGGCTTCGAAACAGTTCCCCCGGTGCTGCCTCCCGGCCCAGTCCGGCCCCCATGTAGAACTTCCTGGGCCTCCACTGAAAAATAGGGTGACATGGGGAGTTTTGGAAAATCACACACCAGAAAAGATCCTAATTTCTCTCTGCTGCACCTGTGAAGATTCCAGATGTCACCTGGTCTCTGAGTCTCCGACTGAGTGTGCCGTCACTTCGAACACACCCACACACACATCGGCAGGGCATGGACAGGGAAGGCCCTTGCGCTCAGCTGAGAACACCAAGGTTCTCAGAGGCAAAGTGACTGCTTAGCAAGGGAGTGGCTCAGCCAGGATGAGAACAGAGAGTCTGCCGCCTCCCCCCCCCCCCCGAGATCCCACATTCTCTCCCCATGGGGGTGTGAGCACGTGTGCCCCGAAGGGACTGGATCTGTGGATGGCACATGATTAGGAATGAACACACAGGTCAGAAACCTTGTCCGGGCTCGGCTCAGGCTGGAGCCGGGGAGGTCCTGTCCTCCCCAGTGTGGAGACGCCCACCTCCACCTAGTCCCCGTGGGCCTCCAAGAGCCTGCTCCTCTCACTCGCTCCCTGTCTGCTCCCCTCCGGCCCAAGGCCAGAAGCTTCTCTTTCTGAGATCACTGAGTGTCTCTGAGCAGCCTTCGGTCTCTGAGCAGGGCGGGGTGTTTGTTCAGAGGCGAGGAGGTCTACAGAGACCACTGAATGGTCACAGAAATCACCAGTTAGAAAAAAAAAAAAAACAAAAAACAGAACTACAGGAAGTCAGGTCCTGTGAGAAGCACAGTGCCCAGGATGCTGCTCTCTGAGTGGCGGGCGCCCTCAGTAATGGGCAGTGAACCACAGGTGTTCTCTGAGTTCTCTAAGAAATGACCCTAAATGATTTTGTGCGAGTCAATTTCCTAAAATGACATATTTTTTAGAAGACTTCTAAAGGAGATTTCCATTTCAAGAACCTGTTTCCTTGCTCTATGTACAGGGAAACGTTATTTTGTGATGATGGTTGCTTATCAAATTTGGGTTTATAACATATTTTTCTCCCTAAAGATAGGGCATAGCTGTAATTGGAAACCATGCGAATGGCAGGCTGAGAAGGGTGTTCTCTCTCAGTTGGCCTCAGATTGAATCTTGGGGTCACACCTGTCTCCCAGTCGTTCCTTGCAATCTTGGGCTAACTCGCAAGTGCCATGTACTCGCACACCATCTGTGCAGTAAGCTGGGTGAGACTGGTGGGAATATAAACTGGTTACAGCTAACCAAACACTGCCCCTTACATTGCTGTCTCTTTGGGTGATGACATCTACTTCATTTCAGGCTAAAGAAACCAAAGTCCAAGACAAGTGAAGTGGAAGAGAACAGAGACTCAAATTCCAGACCCTTGACTCAGCATGGTCTGCCCACACACACTTCAGGGGCCACAGGTCACTCGTGTACCTGGCCCAGGGTTGGGGGGTGGTTTTCCCTGTGCTTGGTGAGCCCCCTTCGATCCAGGGGTGGCCTTGATCTGAACAGCACGGCGTGGGGGCTGTGGGGGACAGAAGGGCTATGTGCTGACTGAGAAAAGGTGTGGAGAATCACTTCACGGTCTCTTGTAAGAGCTGGATAAGTCCCCCAGGTGAGAAAGGAACAATGACAAAAAAGAGGCCAGTTTTTTTTTTTTGTTTGTTTGTTTTACTTGAGGCATGGTGGGCTTTAGGTTAAGAAACAACTTGCCCCCTCTCGATTTACAAAGGTGAGAGTTTAGGGGACCATTACTCACATCGAGAAAGAGTCCATTCCCACGTGAAACAAGATTGTCTGAGTAGAGCTTCAGAACTGACTGAGGCCGGCCCTTTAACGTGAATTGTTTCAGCAGCTTGTAGTAGATACACAGCTTTTTGGGACCATTTAGTCCCCAAAAGGAAGAGTGTTTCTGTGATTTTCCTTCATACTGAGATGCTGCTGCACGCCTCTGGTCTGTTCCATTTGAAATGGCAGGAGCAGGCCACCTTCAAAGAGAAGCACATGAATTGTCATTCGGGGGTTTCGTGTTGAAGGTAGGATGCTGCTGCAGCCCTTAATCAGAGGCTGATCATTCATTAGCATTGCTGATACCTCTTGAAAGCAGGCAAATGCTGGGGGTTCTGTTTGCAGTCTTGTCATCTCCAGGATTTGGTGCTGGCTGCCATCAAGCTCCTCTCTGTTTTCGAATTCTCAGTTCTCTGACTCGGATGGACACATGTAATTTGGAGGGGTGGTGAGATACACTTACCCTAAATGCTTCCTCTCTTCCTGCAAAGTTCTGTTCTTGTGCAGCTTGGGAAAGCGACTGTAGACCAGGAGATGGGGGCCTGGCCTGACTCAGTGGTGTGTTCTCTCCCGGCAGGTGGGTTTGACTTGGACATCAAAGGCTGGGGCGGAGAGGACGTGCACCTGTATCGCAAGTACCTCCACAGCAACCTCATAGTGGTGCGGACGCCTGTGCGGGGGCTCTTCCACCTCTGGCACGAGAAGCGCTGTGTGGACGAGCTGACCCCCGAGCAGTACAAGATGTGCATGCAGTCCAAGGCCATGAATGAGGCCTCCCACGGGCAGCTGGGAATGCTGGTCTTCAGGCACGAGATAGAGGCTCACCTTCGAAAACAGAAACAGAAGACAAGCAGCAAAAAGACATGAACTCCCAGGGACAGGTTTGGGGAGATGTTTCATTTTTCCTTTTGCAATTAACCTGACAAGTGGCTACAACAGGGAAAAGATTTTCATAAAGGGCAAAACAGAATTTGACTGATGAGTAACCGATGAGAGGAGAGAGCCTCCAATTTCTGCCTATGTGGTTTCATGCAGCAGGAATCGACACCCGCCCTCCCCTCCCCTTTGCCTGCAACAGTAGCCCAAATGCACCCTCTGCAGCGTCTGACAAAGAAGAGTGATTGTGAG
Organism: Anoura caudifer; assembly: GCA_004027475.1. Taxonomy (NCBI): domain Eukaryota; kingdom Metazoa; phylum Chordata; class Mammalia; order Chiroptera; family Phyllostomidae; genus Anoura; species Anoura caudifer. Next base: position 75,921 of record PVKU01003794.1, read on the forward strand.
ACTAGAAGCTTGATGATGTGGACGTTTTGTGTTTGAAGCAAAGTGAGATCTGTTTTCTGTGCTCATTGAAATATTCATGAATTAAGACCAGTTTTGAAAAAATCCATTAGAATGAAAGGCAAACAGATTTGTCCCCATCTGAGTGATTATATCAGTAGGGCTGTAGTATCTAGGAATGCCAAAAGTCAGAAGGCAGCCCAGAAGACTACGTGAAAATTCACATACCCTCATTGCGATCTTGTGAGTATACTAAGGAAAACCAAATGGACTAGTAAAGAAAGAATAACTGTGTGTCATTTTCCCCCAAGATTAACCAAAAATAATCTGCTCATCTTTTTTTGTTGTAGTTTTAACTATGTCCATTTGTTCATTTTATTTTAAAAATGCACTTTCCTTTTGTTCAAGAGTTATGTTTTTGCTTATTTAACGACCAATTTCCAAGCCTTACTCAGAGAGCACAAGCGAGCATACACTTTTATGTTCTTTAAGAAGATACTTTTGGATGCATTATGGGAGCTTCCCGTTCAGAGCAGCAGATGATACCCATCTCCAAGGCCAGGCCAAGCACCGGCCCTGTCGGGCTGTGGCGTCGAACCTTTGTCGTGGGGTGGGCATGTGGGGGGGGCTACTGCCGGATCAAAGGCACAAACACACTTTACCTGATGAGCGATTCTGAAGAGGAGCCACTGAACACTGGAGGGAAAGAAAAATATACTTTTTTTTCCTTTTTTTACCTTGACAGAAAAGGAAACTCTTTCAAACTGGTGGTACCTTGATTTATTCAAAAGTCAGAACACACAATTTGTCCTCAGGAGAACTGGGGCTCACTTTCTTATTTGTTTAAACAAACCAAAGTATTTACCGTGTGAACCAAACAATCTTTTCAAAGCAGGGTGCTCTTCCTGGCGTCTGGCTGCCACGAGAAGAATTGCAGGAAAATGTATTTGTGAAAGATCACTCCATCTGCCGGAGTCTCGTGGGACGGAAGATTTTGCTACATGTTCACCCACCCCAGTCCAAGGGGATGTAACTTTATTATTTTTTAAATGAAGCAGTTCTACTCAGTCATCAAGATGCTTCTGAAAATTGCATTTTATCACAGTTTCCAACTATTTAAAAAAATAAATGGAGTTAACATTGAGTGGTTTCTACATTCATGTGAAAATTATTTATTTATTAGCCAGCACCAGATGCATGAGCTAATTATCTCTGATTCTTTGTCTTCTGTTTGCCCACAGTCCAGTCCTTGTTTAAAAGCTTCAAGAACATTCAAGCTGTTGGTATGTTAAAAAAAATGCATTGTATTGATGTGTGCTGGTAGTTCATAAAATTTAAAACACAGGACATGGATGGAAGGTGGCATTGGACAGCTAATAAAATATGATTTGTAGATATGACTTCCTCCTGGAGTAAGGATGCCATGTCTTTAGTGTTTGGAAGAGTTTCTTCGTGTATAGAGCAGGGTTTCTCAGCCTTGGCACTGTGGCCACCTGGGGCTAACCCATTCTTTGCGGTGGGGCTGCCTGCACACCACAGGGCATCTGGTGGCACCCCTGGCCTCTAGCCGCTAGATGGCCGAGTGTCTCTCACCCAGGCTGACAACCGGTGCATCGTTGCCAATCGTTCCAGGGAGGCCAAACCACCCCTGGGTGAGAACCACCTGATCGAGAACAGCGATTTTTAATCAGTGTGCTGCAAGCAATTGTAAAACATGCAATACCTGACTACTTAGTCAGGGGCACTGGCCCCTTTTCCCCTAGATCAGGGGTCCCCAGCCTCTGGGCCATGGACCAATACGGGTCTGTGGCCTGTGAGGAGCCAGGCTTCGCAGCAGGAGGTGAGGTAGAATGCAATGCACTTGAATCCTCCCCAAACCATCCTCCCTACCCCGGTCCCTGGAAAAATTATCTTCCATGAAACCAGTCCCTGGTGCCACAAAGGTTGGGGACCGCTGCCTTAGATTGTCAAATAAAAAAAAATGACAACAGCCAACACAACAATAGCCATCCAGGGTGAATGAATCAAAATTATACCTATTTTTTTGGTCAGGTGGGCAAAAAAATGTATTTTTTTGGTGCACTGCAGAATTTTAATAATTAGGTTATATGCTCCATGAGATGAAGAAGGTTGAAAATCGCTGGTCTAGAGGGAGGAGGGAGCCATAAAGTGCTGTTAACACAATTTATTCATTCTTTTTATTAGAAGAAGTTGAGAAATGATTTCCAAGCCCCCTTTCAACTCTGATTGCATTTTATGTTTTTATACACGATGGCGATACTGGAGGATTGGGCCACGAGTCTGGCCTGTCTCCCCAGTGGTCCTGACGGCTTTGTGGGACTGACCTGCACACCTGCCGTCTTCTCCCGGTGTCGGAAGGCTGCATTTCCAGCAAGGCTGGCGGCGGGAGCGAGTGTTTGACCCTAGGGCTAGGCCGGCCTGAGCGTCCCGCAGGTGATGCGGTCCCAGGCTGCACGGTGAGCTGACCAGCTGTTGGTGCTGGTTAAAATTGTAAATCACAGATGCCCGAGACAATGCAATTGGGTTTTAAAGTTGCTGAAGGTAGCAGAAAAGAGGAAACAGCATATTAAACTATTTTTCTCTTTTTAAGGCTTAGTCAGATAAAACAGTTTTATCAAAAGGTAGGAGCCCTCTTAACAGGGTCTGGTGAGGGCCCCTCTCCCAGTGTCCTCACGTGGCTGAGAGCCCTCCTCCTGTTCTTAAAAAGGACACAGATTCCATCATGGGGCTCTGCCCTCATGACCTTTTTACCTCCAGAAGGCCCCACCTCCAATACCATCACATTGGAGATGGGACACCTACATTTTGTGGGGGATGTGCAGTCCACGGCAGCACCTCTCCCTAGTCCTTCCCCGAGAGAAGGACTAGCAAAGGCCCCACTGAAACATTATAATTAGGGGCTTGGAATTAACCTGAGGCAGCAAAGGAAAGCAGTAATGAGCCTGGGTCTTGAAGGACCCGTCATATTACATCTTCGGAAGGAAGTCCCGAGTCTTGGGTTTGTGTCAGGTCCCTTTCCACCCTCTGCATCCTCCCTCTATTTTTACTGGGTTGGCCAAAAAGTCTGTTTAGGTTTTTTTTTTTTCATAAAATCAAAGACACAGTTTTCATTTTCACCAGTAACTTTATTCATTTGGATATTTTGAGTATGTCAGCTATCTCCTGCTATTGGCTTCCAGTGGGCAGAGGCCAGGGGTGCTGCTAAGTATCTTCCAGTGTATAAGACAGCCCCACAGCAGAGAATTATTTGGCCAAAATGTTAATAGTACCAAGAAACTTCAAAAACCACTTTTGACACGATCAATCAGTCACAGCACCTTCTTCATACACTGCACAAATATTTTTCCTGTGTTTCAGTTGCATTTTTACCCTTTTTGAATTAATAAAGCATAATATGCCAAAAGTGTTGTGTATCTTCTTCCATCTTCAATATTAAAATGACTGCACAAAAATTCACCAATATTGATAATTTTTTCACTGCACACTGATATGTCAGCTGTCACAGTACAATCTAACAAAATTGTTTTGAATGGAGTTAAAAACAACTAAGCACCACTTAGAGCCATCATATGGAAAAAAATGTGATGGGCTTTTTGGCCAACCCAATACTGGATGTAAATCGCCTCGTAACTAGCCCCCACCATCCCACTGGAGCTGGGGCCTCTGATGTGAACCGCAGGTCTCCTCCACGCAGCGGAGTGCTCACGCAGCCTCAGGAGAGCCAGTTGTCAGCACCTCTAGCACCTCTTCCCGCTCCTCACTCACGAATGGCAGACTGGGAATTTGAGGTCGACCACGGTGGGAGTATTTACGCCATGGAAATTGGCAATTAGCAAAGGCTACGTACACGTCAGGACTCCTCCGAGCCTCACCCTTCACCCCCCAGCCCAGCCAGTTGTTAACTATGCACCCCTACACCACTGCCCCAATCATCTACTTTCTAGCCCCTCCTTTGTATTCATGAATGTGGCCAACTTGCTTCCCTCCACACACATCCAGATGAGGAGAGAATCAGGCCTAGGAATTTTCAACAGGTAAGAAGAATGTCACAGGGCACCGTTTTAAGGGTTTGGAGAGTCTTCCAGTGCCATCTGACCATATGAGGGTCCTGTTCGGTGTGGTAGTTAGTATCACAGCTTCCCCAGCAGGGCTGCTGGGTTCAAACTCCACTTCTTTCACCTGCAACCTGGATGACCTGAAACCAGTCACTCAGCATCTCTGCGCCCCAGTTGCCTCGTTCAGGGTGATGGATGCAGTCACGTCCATGTCATGCGGTTATTGTGAAGATTAAGTGAGTAAACATGTATGATGGCCTTAGGACACATCAGGCACGTGGCAGGTACCCATGTTCAGCTGGTGTTAGTCGATACCAATTCCCATGCCCAGTCCTGCTTGGCTATAATCAGAGGGCCACCGTGGGTCACACATCACAGATCCCAAACCCATAGTGTGCACGTTGCTGTCCTTCATTGCTGTCCTTCTGACAAAAACTTCAGTCTATCTGAAGAAGGGTTACTAGGAGCATAAAATAGAAATATAACAGGTAATTTCTCCCCTAAATTCAACGCTCAGCATTCGGAGTTGACGACCCCCTGGGCATTACAGGACTTTGACGTGAGCACAGCCAGTCACCTTCTGGACATAATGCCAACCTTCTGAGGTAGGGAAAATCATTACTTCCATTTTACAGGTGCAGAAAACCAAGGCTCAGGGTAAAGAACTCGCCCAGAGGTCCAACCAGCAAGTGGCCCACACTTTGGTCCCAGCTCCAGAAGCCTTGAAGGTCTTGGGAGTGGGGGTGGGAATGGGGGTGGGGGAAGCTTTGGCCTGGGGTGAGTCCAGGGCCTGTCCTCTGGAGCCTGGGTTTCTGACGGGTTCTCCGCTCCCCAGCCTCACCTACAGAATCCCGACAGTGAACGAAGACTTGCTAACACAGTGATCCAGGAACAGCTGGCTGCACCTCCCTCCAGCTGCTGTGTTCGCGTTCCTACGAAGCCTAGGAAGCCCAAGGCACTAGATGTAAAGACTGCCTTGAGTAGGAGGGGAGGGCAGGTGGGAGTATTTGCTTTTTGAAAAAGACATTGTTTCTGAGAATTGATAAAGCCTTGGGGCAGCCCCTTAGATGGGTGTGTTTTACAGCCAACACCCGCGGAATAAGCAGCAGCTTGTGTGATCTGTATTATGATTAGCTTCATATTTGAACCCAAAGCTGCTTTCCTTGGCGGGATCAGTGCTTTACTGTTGCCACCAAAGTCTACGGGGACTTATGCCAGGTGGTTGGGGGCTTTGGGTGTTGGTTTCAACCCAGAACATAGTCTCAGCAGAGGTGCCTTTCAAAATGTCCCTACGTGGCCGATCCTTCACAGACGCCCTGTGGAGCAGTGAGCCCCAGCGCCTGTGGGCTGTGCCTTCCTTTTCCTTTCTTCTATGGGATGGGGCGCAGGAGGCAGCCTGGGCGGAGGAGCCAGTGCTGTGCCACCTCAGGGCCAACGCTGCCCATAATCACCCACAGGTTCGGGGAGGGCCCGCCCACCTTCTGTGGCCTCTGCCCAGAACTCACCAAATGTCCTTGGCCTGTGGCTACAGGCAGTCAGTCCCCAGGTGGGATGCTTGGTAAAATGGACTGAGTTTTCATCCACCTGAGAGTCAGACACCTCAGCTTACAAGGAGCGGAATCGGGTCCCGCCGCCATTACTCCCACAGTTTCTAACCCCACCACCAGCCCACCACCAAACCACCTTCCAACTCGTGGATACAGGACGAGAATAATAAGTATCACCTGGCCTGCTGGGATGTTAAACCCCATTTGAAGAGGTTAAGAAAAAGAAGTAAAAATTTAAAAACAAACTGTAAAACCCTCTAAGTTACATTCAAAGAAAGGCTGAAGGAAAAATATATGTAACTACTTATTCCAATTATTAGCCTCACGTGGAGCCAAGTAAACCACACCTGCAGCACGTGGGCTGTCAGGCACGGCAGGGAGGGGCCTGGCTGGGAGGCGAGTCCTGGCGCTCAGCCACGCCCCCCCCCAACCCTGACCCTGAGAGATTAGGCACTGGGCCTGTTGTTTGGTTGTGGAGGCTGGGGTGGCCAATCCGAAGCGTTAGCTCTGATAGGCAATTTCTTGTGTCAATGCCCTTGAGGTATCTTTAGTGGCCTGTGCATGCCCCATTTTCCCTTTTTCTCCTTTATCTTGGTCCTTTTTCTTTTTAACTGTCCCTGTGTTTTTCCTCTTCTCAGTGTAAGGTTTGAGCCAATGAACACTCCCTGGCATTGCTTAGCGCTGCTGGGGACACTGAGGGACAAAGTGCCTTTCTTGTGCATCCCACTGCAGTGGTGTAGGGCAGGTGTCCAGCACCAGGGGCCTTACAGGTATGTGCAGGTCTGGCAATGGGGAGGCAGCCAGAGAGTCTGGGATGAGTGTAAGAGGAGATTCCGGAATCTTACTGAGGGGGTTGAGGGAAAGGAATGTTAACAGGGTCAGGGAGGGGCATTTGTTCACAGTCCTGAAGAGGCAGGTAAGTTGTAGTACCAGGGGTTGGGGTACATGACGTGACATGGGGGCAACATCCCAACCAAGAAACCTTGGGCAGGCAGGTCCGGGTGCTGGGCTGGTTGACGCAGCAGTAGGAGGGGACCAGGACCGGGTTTGGACAGCCTCCCCTTGGGCCATAACTACGGTCAGACACGGGGAGACTGAGTCTGACAGCAGAGCTGGGATGAAAACTCAGGTCTCCGCAACCCCCTTTAGTTGCAACGAATTTCTGAATTCTATAAAGTATTCTCCTTCCCTCAGAGTTCCAGGTATTTACTTCTCACCATCATATCATCAGGACAGCCTTCTGAGCATCAATAACCAACAGGATAAAATAGTACAGAACTCAGTCGGGTCACATCCTGTTTTCTAAATCTTCCCCAAGTAGGCTGTGCCTTAGTGTAGTTGTATCTGGATATGACTGCACGCACTTCCTCCAAAAAATAATTTTAGGTGGAGGGTGATGCTGGAATCTTCTCTGTCTTCATAGTTATTAGTGACTACAGGGTACTTTTCTACTCATTCCAGAACTGTAAGATTTCATAGCTGAATGTAAGTCACCAAGATCACCTAGTTAAAACACCTTGTTTTATTAGAAGTGAAAGCTGAGGTTCAGGGAGGGTCCTGACTCCTGGCCCTGTGCGGCCTCTGCGGTTCTTCCGTGCCATGACTGCTGAGTCACAGAAACAAGCTGAGAGACAGGTTCTCTTAGACAAGTCTCTGAGAGTGACTCTCAAACCGTAGAAACCACACCAAACAGTTCAAGAAACACATAACTATCCATGTGTAAACACTTTCTTGTTCAAGTACACATATTCACCCATGCACACTAATACATATATATGCACAGACACACACCCTGCCCTCTTTTCAGGGCACATTTTACACTGTCAATGAGTGCTTTACACAACCAACAACCTCCCGAACAAGTTGCTACCACCTCCTGCTTTTTTTAAAGCAATGCTGCCACAGGGAGTCAGGCCTAAAGTGTGAGTAAACCTCCACCTTCCCAGAAGGATGATCTCGTGGCTCCGAGCCTCCTCGGTCAGGCCATCCATGTGTTGAGGCTGGAGGTGGGTGTGGTGGAGCCAGACTCCTGACTGAGCAACTCTTCATCCCCAAGCTGAGTAGAGCCAGAGGAAGGTCCTTCTCCTCTCCCATTTCTCCTTCATTATGAGGAGGGCAGACTGTACATCAACAGAGGGTAGGTGATGCACATCAGGTTCCATAATTGTATAAACTTCTGTATTGGTTTCCCAGGGCTGTGGTAACACTACGAGAAACTCACTGGCTCAAAAACAACAGAAACTTATTCTCCCATAGTTATAGAGGCTAGGGTCTGCAGGTCAAGGTGTCGGTGGGGCGACGTTTCCTGTAAGGCCCCGGGAGAGGCTGTTCCGTGCCACTCTGCTCTCCTAGCTCCTTGTGGTCACCACCGATCCTTGGCATTCCCATCTTGTAACTGCATCCAATCTCTGCTCTGAAGTCTCATGGCCTTCTTCCCTCTGCGTGTGTTTCTGTTTCCAAATCCCGCTTTCCTTATAATGATGCCAGTCACTGATTATGGGGGCCACTCTAATTCGGTATGACCTCATCCTAACTTGACTCCATCTGGAAAGACCCTGTGTCCCAATAAGGCTACATTCATAGGTATGGGAGCTAGGCCTTCAACATATCTTTTGGGGCACACAGTTCAACCTGCAAGAAGTGATGTCCACACCTCTCACTATTGTCAGTCACCACCAGTAAGTAGCACCTCACACACACACGTGCCCATCCTTGATGCGCTCCCAGGTACAGCCCAAATACATGGGCAGGCACTGTCTAGGCTGCAGAAGTGCCCTCATAGATGTTTGCTCACTCCCCTGGTCTACAGTGGTTTTGTATGTGTTAAGCCTCCCATCCTATATTTTAAAACGCATTCAATTTTCATTCCCGACTGTGTTTTGCTATGTCTCTTACATCCTGGCTCTCACATGCACAATAACTGAAGTGTGTGTGTTGTGTGTGAGGGGGGTCACCAGCCATCAATAAAGAGGTTTTTTTGCTAGCTCCCTGAAACCAGGATGTAACTTCACATAAACAGGACCGTGAGACCTCCTGAGACGATGCAAAGAGAGAGTGTAGATGCCATGAAATAGTTCCCACCAGCTACCGATTTTGAAAGAATGCCTTCATTCCTAAAAGCTTTCAACGTCTTTGTTCACTTTATCTTATGTGCATCGTTAAGGTGGCAGCCCTCATGCTGGGCAGTCACTGAAGGGGGGAGTCTCCCTTCATTTTCGGAGTGCATCTGGTGCCCAGGTAACTTCCTCTTAACATGAGACACCAGCACTCGTGCAGGAGACAGATTTCTGTGGGACTCCAAGGACACTGTCAGTTGGTAGGTACCGGCTCTGCCGCAGGGTCATTTTGGCTTCACTCGCAAACATCCATTTCAGCGGTGTCTCTCTAGAGGAAAGCCCAGCTGGAGGCTGCAGGTGACGTGATGGGGGCTGTCACTCGAAGAGCTCCAGGTAGTCGGGGGGCTGGTCCCGCTGGCCGCAGGGGTACAGGAGGAGCTCCTTCCCCAGGGAGGTGATGGGTTCCTCCTGTGAATCCGAAGGCACAGGTCAGGCTGGGCCGGTTGCTAAGGCTGTATAATCAAGCGTAGCATGCCATTCCCACCTCCTCGGACGACAGACCTTCCTGCTGACCCTTGGTTTACAAAAACCACTATGGTTTATGACAATTTAAAAAGAGATTTTTCTCATCTGCACACTGCCCTGGACTCTTTCCCTCCTGGGCTTGAATTCTAACTTAAGTGTGTCCCCAGATGTGATCGGGAAGGCACACATTTTTTAGCCTCTCCTATATTTTTTGCCAAAGTGGAGTCTCCCTGAGTATTTGAGGAGGAAGTAGGCTCAATGATAAAGGCAATGCAATTAAGAATCCTGACTATCAGGAGGAGTTATCAAAGACTAATCCCCCATTACTCATCTCAATCATTTTTCTTGTAATTGCCTTTCATTGTTTGAGTTGCCGCAGAGCAGTAATTCACAGGGCAGCTGAAGTCTGAGCGTTGGCATCTCACCTTGTGATACTCCACCAGCTCCGCCAGGCTGGCATGCTGCAGCTGGTCCACACCCAGGAAGCTGTAGGAGTCGGTGGAGGCGTCGATGAGGAAATGCTTACAGCCGTCCTCAGACAGGTAGGACAGGGCATAGCCTCTGATCCTTTCACTGACGCGGATCAGAAAGCTGCCCGGCACGCACTTGCTCAGAAGCTCATTTGCTCTCTTCAGTGTGAGGATTCCTGTGGGCGAGAAAAGCAGGTATTTCAGCCAAATCGTATCCCAAACTCTCCTCTGTGAAACACAGCTGTGTGGATAAAATTTGGTAAAAATAAGCATGCTTTTAAGTCCATTTTGGGCATCTAAGGACTACAGTAAAATATTCATCTTCTGGAATTTGGAAAGTGGGCAGGGTAGATTACATCAGCCAATGGAGAGTATAAATGAGAGCATAAATGTTTAACAGTCAGAAGAACAAATTTCCACTTATACACCCAGTTATAGTGACACAGGGCTTAGGTGGCTTCTGAGGCTGGTAGGACCCTCAACAGTCACCCTAGGAGGGGCCTTGAAGATGCTGTCCTCAGTGTACTGATGAGGACTTTGTGTCCCGGGGAATGATTCTGTTTGGTCTAGAACAGTGGTTCTCAAGTAGGGCGATATCTGGAAATTCCTGAGAGACCTTTCTGGTTGCCATGGGGGCAGGGTGTGTGTGCTATTGGCGTCCAGTATGTAGAGGCCAGGGACACTGCTGAACATCCCCGAGTGCACAGGAGAGCTTCACACTACAATCCATCACCCAACCCAAATGTCAGCAGCGCTGAAGCTGAGAAAACCCCGCTCTCCAAGTCAGCAAGTTAGTGACACTTCCAGGACAGACCTAGATCCACAGAGTGCCCTCCACTGCAGCTACTCCTAAATGATGGTTACTGGCATAAAGGAAATACACCCCCCCCCCACACACATATGCATATGTATATATATAAATAGTCCAGCAGAACCATATGCCTGCTTGAGTGTGGTTGGTAGGGTAATAATATGCATGTAATGATTTATAATTTAACTTGAACATTTCACCCAAAATGTCATATGGTGTGCTTGAGTGTGATATTGTTATGTTACAGAATTACATGCTTATGATTTTGTAATAAAAAAGGGGTGTTGTTTGTGTGGGACCCTGTGTGTGTGTGTGTGTGTGTGTGTGTGTGTATGTGTTCACACATGCTCAAAGGAATGAAACTCTTCATCTATCTAAAGAGACAGGCAGATATACAGCCATACAGGGACAGCACATGTGTATGTGTGTATACCTTCAAATACATATGTATGTCTTTATATATGTATGCATTTTCATATACATATATATAGTTTAGATGCCTCATGAATTCACACTAATTCAGACCAGACTTTTCTCCAATTAGTTCAAACCATGAGGTGTGACTCAGAGTCCATTTTCCCTTCTAACTCCTACTGTACTTCTTCAGATGAATCGGGAACGTTCAAACCCACAGAAAGTACACAAACATATCTGGGAAGAGGGTGAGGTCGAACTGCTCAGTGAGCTCTGGTTTGGGAGGGAGGAGCAGCATTCCCTTAGAGCAGCAGTCCCCAACCTTTTTGGCACCAGGGACCAGTTTAGTGGAAGACAATTTTTCCATGGACTGGGTGGGGGTGGGAGGGAGACAGGAGGTGGAGCTCAGGCAGTAACATGAGCAAAGCTCGCTCACTCGCCCACCGCTCACTCCTACTGTGCAGCCCGGTTCCTAACAGGCCACGGCCCATGGGTTGGGGACCCCTGCCCTAGTGTTCTTTTCCATTTCAGCTGACAGAAGCTCTTGTTTCCTCCTGTTCTGCGACTGATACTCAGTATCGTATCATTAGGGAAAAAAAAAAAAAAAAAACACCTGATGAAAAGGCAATCCCAGCCCTTCCATCTTGTCATCTTGTCGTTGGTAAAGGTCAAATGGTGGGTTAACCGTTTGAGGATTAAACGCTAATTGTCCATAGAAAAGCATAAAATAAAAACAGTTCTAGTTTCTCTTTTTTTTTTTTTTTTTTTTTTTTTTTATAAGTAGGCCTTTAACGAAGGGAGGATTTAAAAAATCACCTGTTGTTTCCCAGCTGAGACCAACCAGCCAGCCCTTCTGGTTCTGTCTCTGCCCTGCACCCTTCAGGGGGCCCGACCTCAAAGGTGCAGTTCACGAGGCTCAACCCCAGTGAGATGCAGGGGTAAGAACTGCGGGTGATGAAAAGGCGTGGCATGCCCCCCACACCGTCCACTCACAGGTAGGGAATGTCCCTGAAATGGAAGATGAAGGCCCCTTGTCCAAGGGCCCCAGCTGTAGCACATTTGTGCCTGGCAGGGTTAGTGATGCTGGGGAGGGTGATCGAAGTCACATGTGGTCCCCTGCCTGTCCTGTCCCCGATAGGACTGAGCCACTGGAAACTGCAGACACTACAGGTACCGAGCGAGCCACTTGGGTCAGTGAAGGCACTGTCCACTTTAGGTGCTTGAATGATGCCTGCACAAGCTCGGACAGGTCCAGACTGCTGCTTCCATGGGCCTGTTTTACCTTTCTAAGCATGCCTGGTCCCTCTGATTAGCTGCAGAGGACTGCCATAAGCTGAAACGAGGCAACAGGGAACCGGCCTGCCCAGGGACTGTGCAGGACCGAGGTCTGAAGACTCTGGGTCTGACTGTATGGAAGCAGGGAGAGCTTTCCCTGACGCTGCAACTCCTGTGACTGAAGGAGACGCAGCACTCTGGAGAAAGATTTCCCTCCCCTCCCAGACTGACCAACAGGCTAACTCTGAAACCCCAAGTGACTTCAACAGATGGGACAGATGTAACTTACAACATCTGGATGTTATCCAGACAGGTTTGGGTCCCTAAAATGAAAGCTATTCTGGGAAATTATAACCAAACCTGGGTTAAGGTCAAATTGCTCCTAAAATCAGGTCATACAGTAGCTGTAAACCAAATGCCCAAAGCCTCTCCATCTGTAATTATTGCCCATTATGCACAGACCTTGGTGCCGTCTCATCTCCAGAGACACCAGAACACAATAAAATGATTCTGTGGCAAATCAGAGGCCCTCACGGAGACTCCTTGCACACAGTGGTACTGATGGCAGGTTCGGAAGGTAAGTGCTATTGGAACTGGCCTTTGTTCTTTCTGCTTTAAACAGGATTCTTATTCCTGAAAAGCACAGCTTCTTGGTGCATCTGATGATACAAGCTGATGCGCAATTTGTCACGACTGCAGCAAGGGCAGTGGGTGCGTTCTGGGAAGCCTGGCTCGGATCACTGCCAAGCAGTGAGCTCTGTCTGCCCTTGAAGGGAGGCCTTGAACGCCAAACCAAATCTAGCGTCAGATACTAATCACCATGGACTCGAGCAATCTCCTTACAGTGATTTTCACGCCCTGATTCACCCACGCACAACTAAGAATCCTGAAGCAGTGGTCCTCATCCAGCCATAAAGGCCATGATGCCACTAGGCTGCCTCCTTCTGACCAGCGCCCTCCACGCGGCTTACAGAGGCCCAACCTATCTGAGGTCATAGGAGGATTTCTGTGATGGTGTATAGGGGTAATTTAGAAAAGCTTTTTTACTTCATCAATTATTTTTACCCTTTCTTTATCGTCACCCAGGAACCTGGGGAACATTTCTTTATCAACACCCAGGGGGGTTGTGGGGAGACAGAAACATCGATGTGAGAGAGAAATATAGATCAGCCGCACCCTGACTGGGGATGAAACCTGTAGCCTTTTGGTGTACAGGACAATGCTCCAACCAACCGAGCCACCTGGCCAGGGCTTACCTCACCAATTTCTGAAATGAACCAGATCTCCCAGCAACAGTCTATTGTAGAGCTGAATCCAGGCAGGATGTGGCAGAACCGTGGTGTCCGGAACAATGCAGGGGACTCTCCACGTGAGGGTTTACTGGACAGCTCCTGACCGGACAGCTCCTGGCTCTGAAGGGCCCGTGCGCAGCTGGCCTGAAGCTCCGGGGAGCTGAACACCCTGCTCAGAGGCTCGTACCGCTGGGGCCGAGGCAGAGCAGAGAGCAGCGCTTCACTCCCCTCTCTCTGCCAGACCCCCAGGTGCCCCCTAGAGCAGAGCCGTTCGCAGGATTTTCTGTACTGATGGAATGTGGTTGGTGCGGCCCAGCCGGTAGCCAGTACCCACATGTGTGGCCATGGAGCCCCTGGAATGTGGCCAGTGTGACTTAACTTCTATTTTATTGAATTTTAGTTCATTTCAATATAAAGAGCTACACATGGCTAATGGCTGCTGTATTGGACAGCACAGCTCTCACCCGCTGGGACTGGAGGTGGGCTCCAGGATAGGCCCCGGAGACGGGTTTCTTTGGCACAGAGGAGGGTAAACAGACCCTGAGAGGCCTGAAATAACTCAGAAACACTGTGGCCTTGATGTTAAGCAGATCTGGGCCTGAACATGGACTCGGCCACCACTAGTGGTAGAAGCCTGGAAAAGAACTTAACACCTTAGTTCCTAGGTTCGTAGTCTGTAAAGTGGGAATAAAAATGATCTCCTTTAAAGTGCTTGATATAATGCTTGGCACATAGTAAGATCTCAAAAAATTACAGCTCCACCAGAATCTTCTGACAGACAATGAAAATTACTAATAGACTTCAGTGTTTCTGGATTCAAGATAAATATATAAAAACATAATTTCCTGCTCTGACCGGTGTGGCTCAGTTGGTTAGGCATTGTTCTGCAAAGCAAAAGGTCATTGGTTCAGTTCCCAGTTGAGGCATCTGCCTGGGTTGCGGGTTTAGTCCCCAGTTTGGGTATGTATGAGAGGCAATCAATCAATGTTTCTCTCCCTCTCATTCTCCCTCCCTTCCCCTCTCTCCAAAAATAAATAATAAAATCTTATTAAAAAACATAATTTCCTACACCAATAACTATCAGTTTTAAAGATCCCATTCAAAATAGAAATAATTATAAGTACATAGGACTAATCTAGTTTTTTTTTTTTTTTTTTTTTTTTTTTTTAAGGTACATGTCTTGTATGGGGAATTTATTTAACAATTCAAAATAGAGTACTAAAAAATCAAAAAAATACCAACTACCAAATTCTTTCACAAAGCCTTCTGCCAAAACTGTTGGGGCTTCCACGTGGCCTTCACGCCTCAGTGGTTGCACAGTGCAGTAAGCCGAGCTAAGATTGTGCAGGGAGGTCCTTCCCACAGGGCAGGTGGAAAAGTGTGCAGGGACGGAATGAGTGTACATGACCTGGAATGAGGACCCTGATCTCCAGCCCCCTATGGGAAGCAGCCAAGAGATGGCCAGCAAGTCTCTGCATTATTCCATCTGGGTCACAACACCAAACTGATGCACATAAAAGCTAGAAATGTGCTTTGGCGCCAAGGAAAACTAACAAAATGTGAAAAAGAACTTGAGAATCTTTCCAGTGTGCTCTCCCACACGCCCCACATAACAAGCAGGACCAAAAGTCCAGTGGGACCCGTGGTCTTGCTGAGGGCGAAGTAGATGTGGGGAGACTTTCCTTATCTAGATTTGCCTGAGATCAGGAAAAGATGCTCAGGAAGCAGAGTTTAGCCTTGCATTTCAGGATCTCTCTTGCACATGGGTTTTTCATCAAGCTCCTACATCTAGGAGTGCAGAGGCAATATTTCCCTGATTACGGAAGAGGTATCACACAGCATGTCCCCATGGCAGGATACTTCCAAGCTATACACCACTGTGCTCTGTTATGGTGCACAGGAGGGACAGAAGGCCTGAGACAGAGCTCTGGGCTCTCTGCCATCGCACTGAATGCTGGGGCTCCCCTGGCTCTTGTCCTGGGTCTTCTCTTGTCATTCTTCTCAGCTCACTCCTGGAAAATCTCATCCCCTCGGGCTTTTAATCACATGCTGACAACGCCAACCTGTTACCTCTAACACAGATCCATTAATCCGATTGTCAAGTGGATATTTGCACACGACTGTCCCAATGGCATCTCAAACTCATCCAAACGAGCTCATTCTCTGCCCTCTGCTCTCCTTTCCTTCCCTAAGTTTCCTCCTCCTCCTCTGCTCCTTCTTTTAACTGACAGCAGGCCCCCTCCTACCCAGCCCCACAAGCCCATGACCCAGTACCTTCATTTCCCTCATCCCCCACATCCATGCCCATCCTTAGCACAGCTAAGTAGGAGAAAAGGGTGCAAGGATGAACCTCTGGGGGTGAAAAGTCAGGTGACCAAAGCAATAATTGCAGAAGGCAAATTTATGATAATGAAAGAAAGATGGTAAACCAGTAAAGAATTTCCATCCCAACATTTTGAAGCAGGGTTCCTGATAAATAATTGTACTTCAAAAAGATAATATGTGATCCCTCTTTATCATAGAAATATGTGAAATTTGTCTTCCTAAAACTGAAAACAATTACTTATATTGACTATATGGTTGTGTATCCAGTATGTTGTTTTACTGTACGTTATTTATTTTGCTTAGGCCTATAATAAATATTTGTATAAATCAAAATAAATAAATAACAAAGCAGTTAGTAAGTTTTTCTATGTAAAACTCAAGGATCTTATTTTTAAACCCAAGTTCCAGCTGGTACTTTAGTCCAACAGTCCTCTCTTAGCTTTAGGCAACTGTTTCAAATTGAACTGCATGTTAAAGTACCAGGATTTTTAATAACATCAACTGACATTTTCAATTTCTCACTCTCTGCTGTTAAACTACCACCTTTATCCTCGGGGATGAGAGCATCTCCTGCCCAATGACACAGAGACGACAAAGTGGCTGATTTCCTCAGTTCTTATTTTAAAAAGAAGAATAAAAAAGGCAGTTATGAGACAAGCCATGATCGCCATGACGAACATGTCATTGACCTGAGTTCTCTTTGCCTGTTGATGCTGTTGTCACTCTTTCTTCCAGCGTCTTGCATCAAAATGGGAAGGAAGGAGGTTTATGACCTGGTCCTAGGAAGAAGGGGACCACCCCTGAAAGTGGACACTTACAAAAGCCTGGATTGCCAAAGAACAAGCATTTTCCAGGACGACCAAGGAGTTCCGTGGATCGGTTCTAACTGCAAAAGCAGCCCTTCAGCAGAAAGCCTACCACAGATAATCTTCTTTTTAGAAGAGTTTGCCATGTATTATGATTGAGAGCTTATTCTGCAGATCTGTGTATGTGTGAGACAATACTACCTAAAAGAGCGAAGCCTCAAGTATCACTCAAACCAAGGTACAAGCGCACCCTGTGAGAACTTTATTTTTGTTTAAAGCACTTTTGTTGTATTTATAGGTGATTAGTCCAACCTAACCACAGACTTAAGAAGCCAATTGAGGCAAAGCAAAACACAAAATGCAAAGAAAACCACTTCATTTTCTTGAAGTCCAAGAAACTGAGAGCTCAGTGAAATGTGAGCTGGGTACACAGGGGCTTGAATTAATCAAGTTGCTAGGGTCAAATAAAGAAATACAGGGTCCAGCAGAAGTAAGGCCTGCTTGAGTGTGGTTGGTAGGGTAATAATATGGGAGTAATAATTTATAGTTTTAATTTGAACATTTCACCTAAAATGTCATATGGTGTGCTTGAGTGTGATTTTGTTATGTTATGGAATACATGCTTATGATTTGGTAATAAAAGATTTTGTAATAAAAAAAAGGGGCGTTATTTGTGCCAGACTGTGGAGTTTATTAGCTAATATCTGCTCAGGCTCCAATAAACCCACCTTGCAGCCTTCACTACAGACTGGATCAAAGGTCCAGGATTTTTAAGTTAAAGATCACAAGTTCAACTCCTGTGTTTAACAGATGAGGACAGTGAGGCTCAGGTAAGTTGATTTGCTGCAGAGAAAGAAGATGATTCGCTTAAGGTTGCTCAGCTAGGTATTGGACAGCCGCCTCCAGGATGGCTGCACTGACACCCAGGCCCCCAGGCCCAGTGGCCAGGCCTGACTCCCTCAGGGGTCCAGGGACAGAAGGCGGTGCAGTCAAGAGCCCTGGCACTGCTTTCCCCACCCACCCGGAGGTGTTTTATTTGTGGTGATACATTAACCCACCATGTGTGCAGCGACTGTGGCTGCTGACCACTTTTTCTAAATATGTCATGGAAATGGAGCTGACAGAGAAGCCTCTGAAAAACTGCATTGTGAAAATAACTGCAAAGACTTTTCTTGGGCAGCCCAAATAAAAGGAAGCCTTCATTCTTTGTGCCTTCCTGGTGGACCAGCAGTTTATCCGCCATCAGAACAGGCTCCAGTGAAGGGCCCTCTGCACTCACCGTGGAACCAAGGAGCGATGGTGTCAGATGATTTCTCGTAGCCTGCTCGCAGAGGTAGCTGCTCCTCTTTAAACCATCGGATGATGTCCTCCAGGGCACAGCCGGAGACTGTCCTTGTCACTCCCTGGTTTCTGTCATTCGTAAGACCATTTATCAAGTTAGATTTAACTATTTTGAAAACAATGCCTTCAAAAACTATATATATATATATATATATATATATATGTATATATATATATATGGACAGGGTGGGGCAAAAGTAGGTTTATAGTTGTGAGTATGTGAAACAGTTTATTCTTGTATTAGTATTTACTAATTTACTAATTGTTGTATTGTTTTCCATACTAACAACTGTAAAACAACTTTTGCCTCGGTGGGGGGGAGAGAGAGAGAGAGAAATGAGAACTATAAACAAAAAATCTAATTACACGGGCCGAGCTAATGGGAGGTTGGGCACACGCACTGCCACGCCCCCTCACGAGCAGAAAACAGGAAGGACGTACATCTGTCACTTGTCCTTCCAATCTTACAGAGCTAGTCTTGGAATTAAGCTACTGCTGCGTTAATGCACAGACTTTAATTTATTTTTTGTATGAATTAGAAGCTCCATTAACTCCCGATTAAAACTTGAGAAAATAAGCATTAAAAAGTAAAATCCACCCCAGCACTATTTTCCTAGAGAACATGTACTTGCAAACACAACAAATCAAATGCAACAACATAAACTTCTTCCCTAAACTGTTCTCTTCTTTCTCTATCCACTCACCTCCCTGATTTGGTTTCTTCTCTCCCACACTTTGAAGAGGTTTAGTTCTGTTAAAAGACAGTCTGAGAAATAGAAAGTTAAAGAAAGAAGAGTGTTTTGAGATTGGTAAGAAAAAGACACAGGCAGCAGGAGGCTTGGGAAATCGATTTGGTAGCAGAACTTAAGTTCTGGAATGTAAGTCAGATTCCATTACAAAAAGTACCATCGCAATGTAACAAACACATACCCAAGTCCCATGAAAAGCCTGCTATTCTGAGCATAATTCAGTGTAAAAACAATGAGTGTGGACGAGCTACTGGAATGTCCTCTCATGAAATTAACATTACGACTCTTGATGCTTTTTATGGTAACATGCTACTATGAGTTACATGTGACATATATGTCAGATGGACATTTATATATGTACATATGCATATACATACGTACATAGCATTTTGGAGAAGATAGCCTATAATATTTAACTTTCCTGGGGAGCAAGCACTACACGCAGATGAGCTCACATGGTAAGTTTTTTCCACTAATTTTCAAATTAAGTATTTTTTTCCCCTTGAGAAGTCTTTGGAGACCAAGGGAAAACTCCAAGGACAGCTGGCCTCTGTGTTTTCCTGGGCTGGACCCTACGTGACCTCAGTCATCACTGTTTAAAGCACCAGCCTTAAAGCCAGCCAGTCTGACTGCCGCGCACAAAGCACTTAATGCAAGTGTCTTAGGATGAAAGAATGAGCAAAGTGAGCACAGCTTAAAACAAGCATTGACCTTAGTAAAGGCCACCTTCGTTATTGTCCGTCGCAGACACTGTGCCCTAAAAATAGTGCAGGAGAGGGCACAAGTTGCTCTCCCACCCTTGGAAGGGCCTGGGGATCAGGAGCAGGTACCTCCCCTGACCTGCCAGGCCCGTGGCCACTGCTCCCAGACAGGCTCGGGTGCATGGCCACAAAACCGCAGGGAGCCCTGCTTCCCGATTCCCTTCCTTGTTTTGTGGTCCGTAGGAGAAAAGTCATTCCCCAAACTGTCCCTTTGTGGAACATGGTCATTTAGTCCCAAAGTGGAACGTTTCTACTGAGTAAGTAGAAATAATCACAGCAGAGGAAAACATCCACCTTCACATTTCCCCTGAGGTCATCATCCCCGTTAGGAAAAACCCTGAAGGTAAATACTGACTCTGAGCAGAGGGAGACTTTTGTTTGTTTTAATTTCTCCATCCTCATAACAGAGAACTATTTTTAGTTTTTATTTCAGAAGATAGGCCTTTATAGACAGTTCTGTTTCATTCAGTCAATATTTCATTTCTCCTGGTTATTTTATATATTGTCTTTCTACATATTAGAATATGAAACAATCACATATCAATAACTGGGGAGAATAATTTCATAATTTGGTTCTGCTGTAACATTATGGTGCTTTGTTTTTAGGAATTGTTCTGCCTAGCTCTTCCACAATCAGGAGGCAAAAGCGCCACTGTCAACACCCAAAGAGTTCCCGCAAAAAGGGACACTTCCAACTCCTCAACACGTGAGCGTGCCTCCGTGACCCAGAGGAAGAACTGCCACCAAGCCTTTAGTCCTGAGCCATGGAGACGTAGCTTTCCCGATGACATGAAATCAGCAAGCCCTTGGGTTCCTGCTCTGATGTTCTTTCAGCACTAAGAGCCACACTGGGAACCAGGGAACCACAATTGTCTCCTCTTGCCCCTTCATCAGCTCACCCGCGGGGTTAGGCTAGAGGCACAGGAAGTCAGTGAACACAGGGCGCATGCTCACTGAGTTGCTGGGCATGGTAAGTATTGAGGTGTACCGCTTCCGATGTTCTACACACAAGAAGGGGTGAATGCCAGACCAGGCATCTCAGGAAGACAGGCCTAGAGGAGAGGCTGAATTTAGTTACCCAGCCTGTCCTCCACTTCCCATGGCCTGTCATGCAACTCATCCTCACTCAGCTCATTCAACCCTTGCTCTTAAAGCCATCTGCTCGGCTGCTTACCTAAAAGGCTTTCGGGGGTACTCTGCTGGGTGTAGGAATTTAGGCTTGGGTGGAAGGGGGGGTCTCTTTGGTTTCTGTGGAACACTTGGGGGGCTCTGCAGTCCCTCACTGCTTCTTGCTTTTTGGGATAACCTCTTGTAGTCTTCCCGAGCTTGTTTAGCCAAGGAGCGTCTCTTCTCATCAGCTGCTTTGGATTTTCGCACTAGAGAAACAAAAGGTTTGAGGAAGGCCCCCAGAGATGGTTAGAAGAATCAGCACCGCACCTGGAGAACAGATTCTGGCATCTGCTGATAATAATGAACAATCACTCTCAATGCCTGTTATTCCGATAATTAGGGCTTGTACATTCACCAGAGCCCAGCATTCATGGCAGAATTCCTGTTTAGATGGGAGTCTGGGGACTTTCTGAGAGGGAGAGAGAAGGAAGAGGAGGAAGAAGGGACAGGACAGAAATGTAGAACCCTTTATTGGAGACTTCCCTGCAGTTAGCAAGACTAAGTGAGGAGTCACAGCCTGAGTGAGGATTCCGGGAGGGTGGTGGGGGTGAGGGGGCGGGTCTTTGAATAATAAGAGGTGATCATCACTCCTTCCCACCAACAGGAGTTCAGGCTGTCACCTGCCCTGAGTCAGGGGCAACGGATCAGGCTGTGCACGGGAAGGGGGGCGGGCAGGCAGTGAGGCCCCCCTGTCAGAGCCCGCTGTCAGCTGAACCCACTCTAAATCAGCCCCTCAGACCAAAAAGTAAAGTGATTCTCACCCTCGACAATCATAGAACGGGTCGGTACACATGAAAGTACCCTGAGGCTGCCTCTTCATATTGCTTTGTAAATAGAGAGTTTACTGTTTTATTTTGCTTTTGTTTTAGCAACATAGTATTAAAGGACTCTAATGCAGGATGTAAGGATAATTTTTCTTGAGCATATTTACACTTCAGGCATCATTAGTCAAATCCTGGTATGTGTGACTTCAAAGAGATGCCAAAGATTTCTATTATGCTAGGATTTCACTGCAGAAAAGTGATTGGATCTTGCAAATATTTTCATTTCACAAAAACTATCATTTTAATGGTGTTCCTTGTAATGGAACTGAAGATCAATTTCGGATTCTCATCTTGCAAACATTGCCACTTCTCTAAGTGGCCTCAAGGGTTGATCTGGCAGTGATGGCTTTTCTGTCTAAGACAGTTGGGAACCCTAGTCCCGTGTCAAACTTGAACTTGCCTAGCATCCCGGAGCACGCCCTGCTCTGCCTTCACCTGCACTGACCCTTCCCAGGGGTTAATCTCTGACAGTGCTAATTGAAAAAGGGTCAGGGCTGGCTGGCCACAGGCATGGGAGGGACGCTAAGGTATCCAGCCTGTTTTTCCTGTGCTCTTCTGATTACAAAGTTAAGATGTATTCACTGTTGAAAATGTAGGAAATTACAGAATAACAAGAACTCAAAGATGTAATCTTGAATCCTACCTCTTGAGTGTTAACATGTTAATAGCCTTCCAGTTCTTTTCCTCTTATACTTAGACATTTGAAAATAGAGAGGATTTGCATACTATTTTATAATTTTTTTCTTCTCCAAGCTAAAAAGATATAAACATATGCCAAGGTCATAAAATTACTCTTTGGAAAATGTTTTTTTAATAGCTATATTCCATCCTATCATATAAACACATCATAATTTTGATGGTACAAAATGAATTGAGAACCTTTCTGCTATTCAACAAGTGGCTCTTAAGCCTTTCGGGGATAATTTAGTGTCAGAGCACGGATCTCTCAATGACCTCTGTCAGTGCTTTCTGGATTGGCCATTTTATCGTGTGAGCCAGTCGGCTTCCGGAGGCCTCTGGGTACTCACAAGACGCCTGCCACTCCGAATCCTCTTTCCAGCTCTTATAAATCTGCTTGGTTCTCTCTTCCCCTATTTGTTTTATTTCTTCATCTTGTGTTTTCTTTGCGGATTCTTTCTTCTGTTTAAAAAACCAGAAACAGACACCAGTAAGCGACCATGGTGGTTTTCCTCAAGGAAGAGGGCTCCGGGCAGCCTGATTGCTCTCTAACCCTCTCTGGCCCTGGCCCTGGGGTGGGGGGGGGCGATGGGGTGCTGTGAGGGGAACACGGTTGTGGCCGCAGCTGCAGCTGGCTCCTTGCTGTACAACCCCCAGGCGGTTTTTGAACCTCTTTCCAGCTGCTCCCCTAAGTCAAATTAGAAAATCAAGAATGTTTCCTAGGTTGTAATGAGGGCTAAGTAATTTTTTAACGGTGCTTAGCGCAGTGTGTAGTAAGAGTTCGATAAATATTCATTTTTCTCAGACAGCACTTAATCTGCTTTAAACTGAGTCCCCTAAGTGGTGTGTAAACACTATTTCCTGGGAGCCATGGAAGCACTACAGTCCCCCATGGGTCCCCAGGACAAGGGTGCTTCCCGGGGGTGTCTTGGCCGCGTCGCCGCACGCCCTGGAACCAAGCGTCAGAAAATGTGCTCCTGGCATATGGCTTTAGGTGGCTCCAAAAGAAATTCTTTTGTTTTGAAAAAATAAACAAAAATATTTTTAAGTAAGAAACATGGAAAATATAAAATAAGAAACACGAATCTTCCTTTACAAAGGAATTCGGGTTTTTTTGTAGCAAAGTATGCATATAAAATTTACCATCTTAACCATTTTTAAGTGTGCAGCTCTTTAGCACTGAGAACGCTCAAGGGAATTCGTTTTTAACTGCAGAGAAAGCAGCACGTCGGATCCCCGCACGCAGGGAGGGGCAGGAAGACGGTGCTGCTTCTCTCTGTCGCGAAAGTGACAGTTCTTTTTTTCCTTTGGTGTTTTCCTACAGAAAGATAGTGATTTTCCTGCTGTTAAACCATTTCACCAGAATTAAAACATAAACCTCGATGCTGTGAAACTTATTTTTCATTATTGCAGGAAGTCAGAAATCACTTAATGTAAAAGGTGACAATTCATAAACTACACTTCACTTTAGATATAACTGAACTTTTGTTTATTTACTGTTTTCATTGTTTTTTTTGATACATTCATTTCCTGCCTAGAAGTAAGTTGCTTTGGCTTGTCAATATTAGAAGAACCAAAGAACTTTCAGTGTTTGAAATTAGTGCAAATATTTGTTATCCCCTTACTGAAAGTCTTTACAAGCCTGAAATACAAATACAGCACTACTAGCAATTTCTAACCTTAAATGGGGGGAAAAAAAACTTGACACATGACAGTGGAGCTGTGTAGTCAATGATACTGTAATAACGGCATGGGGCCAGGTGGGTGCTTCAAATATCCGGGGGCACTTTGTAAAGTATAGGACTGTCTAACCACTATGCTGCTCACCTGAAACTAAAGCAAAATCATACTGAATGGAAACGGTAATGGAAAAACAAAATTTTTAGAAAGTAAGGCTTTGTCTTCCACATGCATATTTTAAAAAGACTAGAAAAAAATATAAGTTATTAGATGAGGACATCATGGATATTATTGCTTAGAAAAAGTAAAAAGTTCACAAAGTGAGTCTACCTAAGGAAAAAATTAAGTTAATAATATTGCAGATGATACGAAAATGTCTGAGAGTGCTATACTTAGTAAATCATATTCATTTTTAATCTACAGTGTAATATGTGTGGACGCAGTGGGAAAGGAGACAAAATTAATGAGTTTCACAGAGTAATAGCAGATGAGATCTGGCCCTGACCACTATGTTTATTCAAAGCAGCCAGAAAAGTTAAGAACTTATCCTGAGTTTCTCTAAGGATTCCTCCAGAAAATTTACTTTTAGCAAATATTTACAAGTTCATCTTTACTTTCTCTATTTAAAAAATTATAGTTTCACCCCAGCTGGATTGAGTGCCGGCAAACCAAAGGATTGCCAGTTCAATTCCCAGTCAGGGCACATGCCTGGGTGGTGGGCCAGGTCCCCATTTCGGGGCACACAAGAGGCAACCACACATTGATGTTTCTCTCCCTCTCTTTCTTCCTCCCTTTCTCTAAAGACAAATAAATAAAATCTTAAAAAGAAAATTAAAAAAAATTATCCTTTCCTCCAATGTCCGTAACAGCACCTTGCACGTGGGAGACACCCATTAATGTCAGTGGAATGGACGTAGAGCCTTTGTCTTTCTCCCCTGTCCTCATTTAAAACGATACCATGTACCCCGGGCAGCATTACTGAAAATTCCCTTTAGTTACTCTATTGCTGCTCTTTTAGAAAAAGGTACACATTATACCTGCAGGACTACAGCTCTGAAACTTCACCAGGATTTCCTGAAGTCTAAAACATGCAAATTATTCAAGTTCATGTATGTCCCCACAGAAATCAGGGAACCGATCGTACTGTCCACAGGAACGCAGGCCCCAGAGCCGGCCTCCGCCACAGTCCCCATCTCAGGCCTGTGGTCGGTCACTCAGACCCTTTCCTTACAGCCTCAATTCTGACCCTGCTTTTTCAGACCGTCTCCAGGTCAAATCCTACTACAGCTTCCAAGAGCCAGCCAGTCTGTGCCTCATTGATCATGAGCAACGCATGTGGTACCAATCTAGCCCAACGGAGGAAGTGGGCTCGGTCTGCACAGGGGATCTCCTGTCTGGCTGGATGCTGGGGAGATCTGAGTACCCGGAGATGCTCTGGCACAGTGGATGTGGGTGGTACAAGATGCTGGTCAGTGTAAAGGGACAGGCTCATAGAGACAATAACACATAAGGGACTTTGCCTGAATGCGTTATTTCTGGCAAGTCAGTGCCTCATTTATCACTCTCCGAAATCAGTCTTCCCCAGTGTTTGCAGCAGCCCAGGATATCGTCTCCGGTTTAGATCTTCACTGAGGAGTCTAGCAGATATGCCTTGGCATCTGTTCTTTCCATGATACTCAATACTTTTTCAACTCCAGCTGAACAGGTGAAGATGAACAGCTATATTCACACGCTTTTAGAAACAGATTTCACATTCTGCTGCTTAATTTCACTGCTGCATGAGACTAACAGACCAATTTATGAAACATTAGTGGAAATGGCTATGCATTTAGCCCCCTAAAGACAGAACGTAAATCTTTTACCTGGTGAAATCCGTATGCCTTCATACGATTGATAGAATCTGCCAACATTTGTTGAATATTTCTTGAGGAACTGGAGGGTGACTAAAAATTAAATGAAACACATTTTTATACCATTTTAGAGCTGCAGTGCAGTTTCAGAAAATAATCTGTTAATGTTTCCCTCCTTTTAATGTTCTCTAATGCCGCCCCCACCCTCACAACCGGATCCCCAAATTTCCCGCCAGCACCTGGGCTCCTGAGTGGATCCTGACAGAGGCAGCGGGGCCACCAAGAGCCAGGAGATGGTGCTCTGCTCATGACAAGCAGGTTGGTGTGTGTTGCTCCCAGCAGGCCCCAGTGTCCCAGAGATGACTTCTAGATGTCCACATTAGTTCTTAATCTAAATCCTCTGCTTCCTCTCTGAATTCCTGTTCTACCCATTCCCTGTTTTAGGTCAGACCAGAGAAGTGCTTAGTCTCTGCCATTTAACTTCGTGGCCTGGCTCCCCACCTAGGACTGGAGGCATGCCTGGAATACCAGCTTGGTGCCTGGGCACCCTGCCCACTTTCCCTGCCTGATCACATTCCTCCCCTCTCCTTCCTCTGACCCCGTTACCCAGCCCGGTATCTGGGTTTCTGCTACTCTAGATGGATTTCCCAAGAGGCAACTCCTGCTAGTGGGGTTCCCAGATGCACTGCCTGGATTGCCCAGTGCTATTCCTGCCAGCCATGTGCCAACCTCTCTGGCACCATGACCAAGCTGGCACATCACACCAGGAGCCTCTTAAAACCAGGTCAGTTACACAGGCCCTCATCACCCTGTCCCTGGCTTGAGTGCAGAATCTGGGCTAAGTCTCAGCAGGGACTGCACAGCCCGTTATAGCCACCTCCCACCCATATTACCATGACTTTGTGCTTGTGCCTGAGGCCTCATCCCTGAACTTTGGCATGGATCAAAATTATCTGCTTATAATCAGGAAAAAGTTGGTATTAGGATACAGCACAGAGCAAAAAGGGTAGCTACTTGCGGGTACTTGCTATGCTATGTGATAAACCAGCATGGGTACCTCAATTTTGCCTTTTTTTCACAGTAACCGGGCATGTGTGCTAGGGCCTAGGTAGCCCTAGCAGTTAGGTGTGCCATGCAAACATGTGAGCTCCGATATAATGCAGGTAGTGACTGGCATTTTCCAGTTCTGTTTGGGCCCTAAAACCTCCTTCAGACGGCATCCCAGCCACTTCCCCTTCCCTTGGGCTGGAATGGTGGTGGTAGTTGTGCTAGCACACTGAGGGCAGCACAGCCACCAAAGCCCAAGTCCCTGCCTGACCAAGCCCTCCTGCACCAGACCCCGGTCCTGGAATGTTATAAGGGAGAAAGGTGAACTTGTATTGTGTTTTAACCATTGCCTTTCTGGTCTCTTACAAGAGTTTGGTCTATCTTAGCTGACAGAACTGGCCACCACAGCTGCTGGTGGCACACTTGTCAAGCTGTCTGCTGCGTTTCTGCTAGTCATGCGCGCTGCTGTTAAGGCTAATTCCGCTAATGGCTTCTACGCACTGGAGGCCCACTATGACTCGGCACTTCGTTAGTGAGTGTTATTTTTATGTCTCACAACATCTCTGGTGGGTGGGCAGCACCATGCCTGATCCTCACGTGAAGAAAGTGACCCTTAGAGGAGCCGTGTGGCTTGCTGAGATCACGTGGCTGGCTGGCACCAGAGTGTATGCTTTTCCCACGGTCAACATCATAATGATAGGAAAATGAGGCTGCGGGTCAAAGATTTCTTACGCTTACTACCTGGCAAAGTAATGAATCCTATAGTGTCACAATTGCTACTTACATACTCTGTTGCACTTGTTTCTTAGTGTTTTAGTGTTATGATAACATACAGAGCTGCTCTGCATCCACAGCAGAAGGGTACAGTAACCAATTCCTCTCTTTATGAACAGGTTAGAACTGCTCCACCAGGTTTTGTCTAAGTCTGTCCAAAAGTCCAACATAATTTTGAAGGGCTCGTTCTTGCAGCCTCTGAATGCATTTCCTACTCTAAGGAATGTGAGCTTTAAAACCAGGCTCACGCTCCCTTTCCTCAATGACAGAAGATCTGTGGGGCATCATCATTTTGCAAAAAGGATCGGTTTCTTCTTTGTTGAAAACTAGGAGGCAGGTAACCTCCTAAAGCGCTCTAGACAGGCTCCAACCACTCTAGCTGCTCTCTGAGCCTCTCCCCTCATTTGCTTCAGAAGGACCTGGGCCTGTGCACCCAGCAGAGCCATGGACCGAGGTTTTCTCAGCCAGCCGCACCTCCACGGTGCTCAGCCTTTACGTTGTTGAACAATCTGAACTGTCAGGCGTTTCCTGAATTAGCATCAGGCTAAGAGGCATCTGGTTCTGCTCTTCTAACTCATATATTCCAAAACAATGTCTGTCTCACCAAATATTTCTTCCCAATCACTGGCCTAATAGTGTCATCTGCACGGGTACAACACTTCAGACACACTGTGTGAGTTATTCTTTGTCCCTTAGGAATAGCCCTTCAGCTGGGCTATTCATCTATATACACACACAGCATTGTTTTCTCATTGCTTTTTTCTTACGGTTAATTTTTCTTTCATTGTCATACCCTTTTCTCACTAGCACATCCCACATACTCACTGCTTTTTCACCTGTCAGATATGATGGGCTATTAATATTCTTAAAATAACTCAAAGCTAAGCACAGACACATGAACCAGACAATGAAAAGGATATGGTGCTGGGGACTAAAGGGGCCACTGTGACTGTCAGCACCACCTACTGGTGCTGCTCTGGGCTGGCATCCTTCCTTGGAACTTGCAGGTTTTGGTGTTAGTTACCTTATAGGAAAGTTTTAGCCAAAATAATTGATTAGTTTAACAACCAACCCAGAGAGCAATACTTCTATTCAAGGATTTCCATATGGCTAAAACATATTATAAACTCTAAAACTATTCACACATGCTAAGAACCATGTTTATAAAATTATAAAAATACTGATTTTCAAGGTGAAAGTTTTGCCATTATTCCAAAGTGTTAAAATAACGTGAAGAACTTAAGCAAGGCTTGTGTAGAGCAGGTTCAGTCAGGTACGCTTACAAGTTCTACAAATCCAGGGAATACACTAAGTACGATGTCATAAGCTGAGAATGCTGTTACCAGGTGATTACCTAAGGCTCTGCCCCACACAATTTACAAGTGCCTTTTACAGGAAGTCAAAGCCTGTACACACAAAACCTAGTACACAGGGAGGAACAAACACAGGGAGGCTGATGAATTGAGGAGACAAAGAAATATTGCCCAAATGAAAGAACAGAACAAAACCCCAGAAAAAGAACTAAATGAAACAGAGGTAACCAACCCATTAGATGCAGAGTTCGAAACACTGGTGATCAAGATGTTCAAAGAACTCACCAAGGATGACAAAAACATAGGGGAAGAAAAGAAGTTTGCATTAAGTGAAATAAAGGAAAACCTATAGGGAACCAACAGTGGTGAGGATGAAGCTGAGAATCAAACCAATGATTTGGAACACAAGGAAGAAAAAAGCATTCAATCAGAACAGCAGGAAGAAAAATGAATTCAAAAGAACAAGGATAGGCTTAGGAACCTCTGGAACAACTTTGAACATACCAAAATCTGAATCATAGGGATGCCAGAAGGAGAAGAGAAAGAGAAAGAAATTAAAAACTTATTTCAAAGAAAAAAATGAAAGAAAACTTCCCTAAGTTTGGTGAAGAAAATAGACATACAAGTGCAGAAAGCAGAGAGAGCCCTAAACAAGTTGGACCCAAAGAGGACCACATAAAGACATATCATAATTAAAATGCCAAAGGGTAAAGCTAAAGAGAGAATCTTAAAAGCAGCAAGAGAAACTTTGTAGGCAAGAAGGGACTGGCAAGAAGTATTCCAAGTGATGAAAAGAACCTACAACCTAGATTACTCTATCTAGCAAAGCTATCATTTAGAAAGGAGATAAAGTACTTCTTAGACAACGTAAAGCTAAAGGAGTTCATCATCACCAAGCCCTTATTATATGAAATGTTAGAGGGACTTATTTAAGAAAAGGAAGATCAAAGTTATGAACATTAAAAGGCCAACAAACTCACAACTACCAACAACTGAATCTAAAAAAACATAACTAAGCAGACAAGCAGAACAGGAACAGAATCACAAAGTACTTTCATGTACTAATACATCATTTGATCTTCATATCAACCCCATAAGGGTGTCAAAAGGGTAAGGTGACTTATTAACAGGCAGAAGAGCAGAGACTAAAGCCTATGTCCTCTCCATGTCTACTACTTGCTCACTCTGTGGAGCATCCCAGAGAACATACGTTTGCTCCGGTTCATGCAAACCACTGCAGTCACCGCCCACCTGCTGCCCTCTGCAACTGCTGAAACTCTATGGGCAGAGTTAAAGCAGTCTTATTTGCTTCATGTTTGCTTTATTTAAAAATAAAAACTGTATTCTGGGGTGAACAGAGGCATTATTCACAATGGCCAAGACATGAAAGTATCCTAAGTGTCCTTGGAGGGATGATTGGATAAAGAAGACGTTGCATGTATGTACAAAGGACTACTGCTCCGCCATAAAAGGATGAAATATGGTCATCTGTGACGGCATGGGTGGATCTTAAGCATTATGCGAAGTGAAATGAGTCAGATGGAAAAGTCTAAGAACCGTATGATTTCATTCACATGTGAGATATAAAACAGAAAACAACAAATGAACAAACAAAATGCAAACAAACGAAAAACAAACTCACGGATACAGACAACAGAATGGCGGTTACCAGAGGGGAAGAGGGTGGGGGAGGGGGAAGAGGGGAAAGGAGAGCAAACGTATGGTGGCGGAAGGAGATTAAGCTTAGGGTGGTGGGCATACAGTAGAGTGTACAGATGTCGTATGATAAAGTTGTACACCTGGAATTTACAAAATGTTACCAATTACTTTAAAAATAAAATAAAACTGCCACGTAATATTTATGCAAAAGTTCCCCCAAAATAAAGGGAAAACTTGAAAGCCAATGATGTCAGGGGCCAGTGGACACCCTCCAGACACCAGGTCAGGATGTGGCCACGGCCCTCTCTAACCAGCGGGAGCACAGCCCGTCCTTACTGACCGAGCGATGGAGTATGTGTTATATACATTTACCACTAAACTTAGAGTATCTACAGAAGCAGTTGGGTTATCCAAAGATGCTGCTAGCAACATTGATATGATATGTTTACAAATTATATTCCCCCCAGAACCTATGTGTAATATGAGGATTTAGTTTAATTATACTTTTAAAACTGGTTTGAAAAACAGTTCACTCTGGCTACTAATACTTACTCTGTTTAAAAGCAAGGCTATGCAATCAAATAAATGCCAAGCACCAATTAAACCAGAAAGTTTCCATAAATAGAACATTATTAGCACTCAGTTTTTATGGTGAAGATGAAATTGATGAATTAACAGGCTAAAATTAAGAGTTTACTTTTGAAAACAAACTGCTAGGTTAATAACTGGTATTTACCCACCCTGTTCTTACGCTTCTTAAATCCATGGTTCCTTAATAGACTGATGGTCAGAATAACAAGCTCCCTGAGGGCAAGACCCAGTCAGCTTAACTCGTGGGTATCTGGAGTCTCGGCAAGCGCCACAGAAACTGGCATTTAGGGAAGCCTCAATAAGCACTTGGTGAACGAAGGAGCACGTTATAAATTCATCAAGTACTTTCTCAGTCACCAAAAGGTATTCCAGTCTAGTTTTAATATTAATCAAGATCGGCTGAATTTAAATTCTATGAAAACCGGCAGTTTATCCCTCACTCCTCAAGCTGCACAAGCCACTGAAACAATCAGACCGTTCTACTCCTAGCTGCCGTAAGTGCAAAAGGAATTTCCCAATGATGACTCCAACCTTCAGCTTTTGAACCACTAGGAGTTAATTTTTCCCTTATAAAATAATGGTAGAGTTAAAATAGTAGACCTGTGCTCTAATAAAGTCACAAAGAATAACAATAGAGAAAGAGTGGAGATATTTCCTAAGGCCAACTAGACTAACAAGATTAAAAAGAGGACAATCAATTTTACAGCTGAAAATATAGTACATAGTCTCTGTGGAATGATTTTATTGAAACATGAATTAGGACAACAGCGACCAGAGGGAATCTTTTCCCCAGCAAAATCTATGCATGGAGATGACAGGATAGCCTGACTTAAAGTACAGCAGACTCTAATATGATGTGTAATTCTATGGCATGCCTTTAAATAATACAGTCTGAGTGGATTTTGAGCATATTAAAGGACAGAACTCCCATACTGGACGGACATCTGTCCACTTTCATCACGCTGTCAAAACAATGTGCAAACAGCAGAGCTGGGCCATAACATCCCCCCAAAATGCAATAATGCAAAACCGGTGAGGGTTGTTAGGGCAAAGCATTCCAGGTAGGAGAGAGATTCAAAGGCCACTCTTACGTTCTCACCAGGGAGATGCCAGGCATGTTATCCATAAAAAAGAAAAAGAGGAGCGAGGGAAATAAAGTCATTATCAGATATAAAGTATAAGTACAAAGTAATAAAGGATTGTTAAGGCAATAGACAAGGAGTCTTAAAAACACGATCGATTTGGGAAGTCTTGACAGAGTGGAAAGCAGGAACGTAACTATAAATAATGATAGAAAAGCATTTATATAATACTTCACATAACAATTTTATGTATATTATTTCATTTCATTCTCACATCCAAACCAGTGATATGTAGCTATTGTAACCTAGATTTTTTAGGAAACAAAACCAAGTCCCAGGGAGATTTGATGACAGACTCCACGTGGTCAGCAGGACCGCATGTCTCCTAACTCAGGACCCTCCTTTTCTTCCTGGGGACCCCACCTCCAGTGAGTTGGGGAAGGGGAGTATTGCACATATCACTTGCAGTCAAACAAAATAAAGTCGTGTCACCAACTTCCTAAGGTAGAACTCTCACACTAGAAATGTTTTTCCCTTCTGTAAATTACTTTCTGTTAAGCTATTCATGTAGCATACTGGTTTTTTTTTTGTTTGTTTGTTTGTTTTAAATACAACTTCAATGGCTTTTAAGGTCCAGGATTTATGAATCTATCTTACATAAAACTTTATCTTACACACTACCACAAATTTCTATTACAGTTACACAGAACTGCTTGGGTAATTGTGTAACTGATTACGACCTTCCTCCTGAATTAACAAAATGGGTACAATTAATTCCTCACTCCGGTATACCCACCACTTATCTCTCACAAAAATAACATTGAAATGTATCCTGCATGTATGCTAGAAGGGACGATATTACAAACAGGAAACCATTACTGGTTTGGAATGATCCCTCTTTTCCCACATCCAACTCAAAATTCTAGTTTGCATTTCAGGAACACTTCTTTCATCCTGTTTACAGTGGGCTTCCTTAGCATAAGTGTGAACGCGACTGCCTTTCAGGGGTTGGCAATATGGCTGTCTACAGACAAGAGGGAGGTCACACCCCAAGACGGTGCGCCCAGGCCCGGGCATCTCTCTGGGGTGTGGGCAGGCTTCTCCACCTTGCCTACTCACCAAACTTAGCACTCACTTCCGATTAAATCGACTAAGGAGCTGTGCGCTCATACTGCTTTCCACCCTTTACAGAAAGCCCAGGCCACACAAAACCCCAAACTTTGGTTGCTATGCAGGAGTACCTGGAGATGAATAAGGGTCCAAAAATGCAGTTCAGTATATTATTTTCTATTTTTTCAAAGAAGTGGTCTGATCTTAGTCTCTTGTTTCTGAATCTCCCGTTTACAGGGGCAGACAACCAAAATCCGGTTTCAGAGAACTGCTGGTTTCTGAGTAGACAGAAGCTTAACTTCATTCTCAAAGGGATGCATGGAGGAAGGAAAACCTACAAGGAAGTCTCTCGTTATGTCTGATAGTCATTTTATGGGTTGCTCCTTTGCTGTTACCTACTAATGGGAACATATGGCTACGAATTAGAAAAACAAAAATAAACCTGAAAACCACTATGGTTTCAATGTCAAATTTACAATCAAAACATACATTTTAATGCCAAGTTTTTGTTACCATTTGTTATGGCAAAATGACAGACTTAAAAGCTGGTGTCAGAGCCTTGTGGTGTTATGGGAAGTGTGTGTGCATGTGTGTTGCATGTGCAACATGGGTGTGTCAGCATGCACATAGCAGGGATGGAAAGGTCTCACCTCTAACTCCCTTTGGTTAAAGAAAATATTAAAGGGAAGAATCTTGCTCAAGGCTTTTCCTTCTGCCAGTTTCAAGGTCTTTTTTTTTTTTAATGCTTTGAATCCTACATGTTTGTGTTCTAATTTTTTTAAATCTCCTGTTTTGCAGTGTGGTCCATGTTGAAGGCCATTTCTGTAAAAATGACTAATTCTCTGGAGATAAAATCTACAAGTGAGCAGATATAGTTTTATTCAAGGACCCCTTTGGGGCAAGGACAATCCGCCC
Organism: Anoura caudifer; assembly: GCA_004027475.1. Taxonomy (NCBI): domain Eukaryota; kingdom Metazoa; phylum Chordata; class Mammalia; order Chiroptera; family Phyllostomidae; genus Anoura; species Anoura caudifer. The sequence continues at coordinate 110,059 of PVKU01003794.1, forward strand.
ACTGATTACTGACTTCCCAGCCTACAAATTACGTATAACAGAAAAACACAAAGGAGCTTTACCTTTGAATTAGCATTCTCTGCCTTTCTCCCAGATACACTCAAAACTGCTCTCTTCTCTCTCAAATTCTCTTGTAGGAGAGGGGAAAAAACACCGGCTGCCTGTGGAGGGCTGTCCAAACTGGGGGTACCTCATGATATCCAATCAGCTACGGCGCCCCAAGTTCTTACCCCAACTCCCCCCAGGGCAGGGGGCAGGGTGAGTCTGCTCACAGAGCGTATCACCTGTCATCTCCTTGGGCTCCTATTAACTCCCCATCAGACTCATCTTTGCCTGCGAATGGCATCTGCTTCCCAACCTGCAGGTCTCAGAACCTGGTGGAATGACTGCTAAACCCCGACATGCACCACCACCTCTAGTTCGGTGACAGGTACCAGGGACACTGAGTGTCCACTGTGACCCACTGAGAACCACAGCGTTCTCACTAGGTACTGAGCAGAGCATCATTTCGAAGTTTCCCAAGTGTTGTCGCCACTGCTGAAAATAAGGATAAGGCAGGTGTTTTGTAGAGGGCTACAGTTTTTCAAAATGGAAAACACACACTCAGCTCTAATCTAGGCATTATTTCAGCCTCCTCTTGAGCTTGCACAAACCACCCAGCCTTCCTTTGCTTCCAGCTCTTCCTCTGAAAGTTTAGAAAGACCAACACTAGGCTCATGATAGTAAGAATAGCATCTTCTAATTGAAGGGCTGCAGCGGACAAATCTTGCTGCTTTCATTGGATGATGTTGGGCAAGCATCATTGTATGTGTACAGTGTCTCAGCTTCCTTTGTAAAGAAACAGTATGCTAGCTTAATCCCTGTTTTATAACTGAAATTAACTCCTTCCAGCACACTCTCGCAAGCCACAGAGCTGCCTCTCAGGACTGAAACGTCCACTCCCAGACTAGAGGGTACCTGCTGGGTCAGCCGTCTAGCATCAAGGTATCTGGCACTTAAATGGGTACTTTGTTATGTTAAAATTTTTAAATCAGCATAAATATGTTCTTAAATTTTTTATAAAGATAATCATGTCCAACACTGCCTGGACCCAGTGTTTTCTGAATCTGGAAGCAGGGATCAAACAACTCCTCTGAAAGCCCCTAGATTTGCTTCTTGTGGCTCTGAGAGCCTTTGGAATGGGGCAAATCTCTCATTGTTCCAGGAGAGATCTCCTTGGGTGAAACCACCTGCTAATGCAGGTACCTGAATAAAACGAATCATGGTGCAAAAGAATCCAAGGCAGCCCTATGGATTGGGCTTCTTAGTGTTCTCACTCTGTGGAGGGAAAGGTACAACTCTCTAATTTTTAGTGTGCGAAGATCAGCTATGTCCCAGCTGGATGAAGAGTTTCAGTTTTGAGTCTAGGAGTGGAGGGCTGTGGTGAAAAGCTCAGGATAAGACTGCTAATTGATTGAGAAAGACATAATTTGTGCCTTATTTCCAGATACAAGACTGAGTTAACTCTGGCCCTGTACCACTGGCCATAGACCTCACACACCCTTGTCTAACTTCTACTTGAATGTGAAAAGTCTGGACCTTATGGTATGGCTCATCCATTGAAACTGTGTAAAAGCTCTCCTTAACAGCCAAAGTGATGTGAGAAAATATCTTACTCCAGGTCATGTAGGCATGGATGTTGTTTAGGATCATGAAAGTTTAGAGCTAGATGGAAACCTATGAGGAATCATCTCAGCAAACAGATTCCATCTCCACAGCTAGCTTCCATGACCAAGCATGGCTGCCCAGAGCAGCCTATGGACAAGGATGTGAGGGCAAGCCTGGCTCTGCAGGGAGGAGTGCTGCCATCGATTAGCGATGTCTGCCCTGGATGCAGGCGTGGAAAGTGATGCACTTCTGCTCCATGGCTACAAACTATTTAAAAGTCCCTCACTTATAGACAAGGAAAAGGAAATCCTGCAGAGACAGAGTCAGAATGAAAACCCCATTCTTCTGACTACATTTTACCATACTTGGTCTAATTATATTACCATAGCTCAAAAACCTACTATAGGTCCATAAGCCCTTACTAACAATTCTGCAATCCAAAAAGCTCTGAACATATGTATCTTATACTGAGGGGGAAACCCAACGTGAAATAACATGGGGCTACTTACAGTATTTACAGCACTGATTATAGAGTACCGCTCCAAACCTTCCTGGGGGGCAACTGGCTGACACAAACGCAAAAAGCCAGTCCTCTCTTCTTCCTCACTACAAATATATGGGGTCTTTATCAACTAGAAGCACTGCTTCTTGTAAGTAAGTGACTCTGGCACAACAATTTCTACGGTGCTGGTCAATATTTGGGTTGAATTTAACTGGAGCACACAGGTAGTGATCTGTCGTGTGGCAATGTATTGCAAATCTAACATGACCATTTTACATAGCAAGTCTATAGGTGATTCTCTTTGTGGTTTATAATATCCTGGAAGACTGGCTGCTCTTTAAATCTTTCCATGGTTATCTAGATAAGCATCAGTATCACTAAACTAAATAAAATCTGCTTGGTAATTTTTCTGTTTATTATAAATTTTAGGCCTGGCGTAGGCAATTAAATTTTAAAGACATGACAATATCTTGGTAGATATTACAGTTAAACTATGGCTGGAACATGAGAATCTTTACTGTGCAAACCTGAATTGCTTTTTGGAAATCCATACTGGATGGCTCCCAAAGCTCTAGTCCTGCTTTCTTACCAGAGTTCTCATCTAAAAAGCAGGTGATGAATTCTGTTTTAGATACATCAAGTGTTTTGGAGAGTGAGTTAAAGTAGCTGTATAAAAACAAGGGCTTTCTGTTATTTGGAGGCAAATCATTTCATCTCTGAGCATTAGTTTCTTCATCTGTACAAAAGAAATAATGCTTGCATGGCCTACCTCACAGGAGTTTTATGAAACAAAATAAATGTATGAGGAAAGGCTTTGCTAACAATAAGTCAAATTGTACGTATTTTACTATTATGCATAAAATCGTTTTATAGCCGCCACTGCCACCTCAAGTAGCATGAGAAATCCTTGCTGTCTCTAAAGCACACTCATGATCTCCTTTAAAACCAGCTCCTCTCCAGTTGTTCCTATTTATGCTTATGGTACCCCCAGTTCTTCCAGGTACCCACGCTTAGAGACTTGGGTTGTGCTAGAAACCTTGTTCCTCCCACCCAGTCTGATCCATAAATGATCAGTTCCTTTCAAAATATAACTCTGCTCAGGTCAAGGCCTCGCTTCAAAATCATTGACAATTTCCTACTCTTGAAAAAAAGGGTCAAAATACTTAAGTTGTCCCCAAGACTCTGTACCTGGCCCTTCCCCACGCACCCTCTTACTCAATAATGAACTCCCCTCCTTCCCATCTACACCCCAGCCACACAGCCTTCTTCAGTGTCTCCGAAGCCCCCATTCCCTCCAGGGGCACAGCCATTGACCACACTGGCCCTTTGCTGGGACTGCCGGCCGCAGGTGTTCTGTGTCGCGTCTGCAGCTGCACGTCCTCTGCAAAGCCGTCCTGTGATCCCTGCTATTGCTCCAGTGCCGGTGTGATGTGGGCACATGGACACGGGCCCTTTCCCTGGCAGTGCTTATCACCATTTGAAATGCTACGTTACACGCAGTCTCTCCCCCACTTCCTCAACTGTGAGGCTCATGATGGCAGCGCCTGTTTCATTCCTACACTGTCATCTCAGTGCCTTGCACGTAATGGGAACTTTTTAAATAAATGAGTAAATCCACCGATCTTGGGCCTTCTCCTCACTGTCTACAGATTTTTTTCTAAGACCCTGAAAGCATTTTCTCTGATGCAGGGAAAGATGAAAAACAAGAATGGAAAGAACTTCTACCTGTGTCTTCCGTATGCCTGCACCTGCATGCTTCCTCGCCCCCCGCCCCGGTGGCATTCCATGTGACAGCCGAGCAGACGTCTCAGGAATAGAACAGAGCCACTCTCTCTGGAATATTTATGACCCAGGAAAAGCAGAAAAAAACATGGTATCTAATTTTTATTTTAACCTTTCATCTTAATTGTGAAATTTGTTGTCTAGGAAAGTACCGTAATTCAAGCACAAAGAGAAGCCTGCAGACTTAATGCTCTTGAAGGAGGTGTTTTGTTGTTGCTGCTGTTCTCACCGTTAGGGACGTGGAAAGGGCGCCAGCTGTGTTGAGGGAGTTTTGTATTAAATGTGTTGAGTGCAAAGCAGGCCTGGGAAAGAAAATCTACACCCGTGAGGATAGTACCCAAGGCTGACCCAGGGCCTAAACCAGATTTTAGAATTTTGTAGCTCTGAATATTTCAAACCTCATATTGTTTGCCCCTTATGAAGCTTCTTCATATTCCCCATGTTAATAAGGCAATTGAACACAGTAGTTACACAGTAGTTACGCAGTGACCTGGGGAGGGGTCCTGCAGACCTAGGTTTGGATCTTACCAACCATAAGACCCTGGGCAGGTGGAGTAGCCACACCTACCCACAGCTTCCTCACCTGTAAGATGGACAAATGCAAACAGATCCCAGGTCACAATGTCATTGTGAGAATTTAGATGAGACACTCAGCAGTGTGCTTCGCCACGTGGCAAGCCAGTGAAGTAGGCAAGACAGACTATTGTACCCCTTTTAGACAGCCTCAAAGAGTCAAGAGGACACGCAGCCCGTGTCGTAGAGCTGAGGACCTGAACAGAAGTCAGACACCTACAAACCCCCTGCTAATTCTCAGTGTAATGAAATCCCTAGCCGAAGGAGGTACTTTATAATATAATATGATTGCTCTTCTGAACTATAATCCAAGCAGCAAATTATGTTCCAGCTTCTTAAACTACCTGGAACATAAGAGAATTCCTACCAGTTCTGAGTAGAAACTTCTGCTGTGTTGAGGGACAGCTGTCCCCACAATCACAAGCAGGAACCTCTGACCAAAGAGGCACTGATGTTTGTCTTCAACAAACAGGGGAAGACTCGACAGAACAAAATCGAGAGCACGGACAGGCCAGCATTATAGAACAGGGGTCAGCCTGCTACAGCCTACAGACCGAATCCGCCCTCTGCCTGTCTTGGTAAACGAAGGCTTTAAAAGGCACATAGACGTGCCCTTCATCCTAACAGAGACCACGGGGCCCACAAAGTCTCAAGTGTTTACTCTCTGGCCCTTCCCTGAAAAAACTGCCAACCTCTGCTATAGAAGATATAGAATAGGGAAGAATAAACCCTGAAAATATCTTCAGAAGCAAAATTTTATTCCTAGAGTTCTTTTTTCACACTTCAGTCCCATGAAGAAGGGGTGCTTTACCTTTTGGGGAAGTAACAGGTGAACCAAAGCCCCCCACATGAATAGCAGGGCCTGCAAGTAAAGACCCTGACACCCAGCCACACTGACCTCATGATCCTAATATCTTTATCTCCCACCGTGATGAAATTCTGCACATTTACAGATAGGAAAGACTCACTGGAATTTTCTCTTCTTTAAGGGGTGGTGCTGGCCTCGAGTCTGGCCCCGACTGCTCCTTTCCTGCCGCTCTCTGACAGGGGTTCTGAGACTCCCAGGTGCGTGGTGTCTGCACATCACAGTAATGTGACTTCGAGGTGAAGCTGTTGGTGAGTTCTTTGGACTGAGCTTTGCTAAAGGAAACAAATGTGGGATCATCAAAAACATTCTTCAGCATGGACAGCTTTTCCAAAGCAGATGTCTACATTCAAATTATGTGAAAAACAGTAATAGATATGATTTACTGAGTGCTTATAATATGCTGGGCTCTTTGGCATTTGAAAGACATTAACTTAATTCATGTGAGAAAGTCCTTTACTTACCTTTACTTTTTATAAAACATAAAAGTAAAGTTACCTTTACTTTTTATAAGAGGCTCAAAATAATTATATACTTTATCCAAGGCCACATAGTGGAGAGGCAGGATTTGAACTCACGTCTGCCCTACTACTGGTTCAGAAGTTCAACTGCCAGGGTACACCGCCTTCCTGTGATTAATGCCTTCATCTCTGTAGGCCCATTCACAGTTCTGTTACGGAAGTGGATGGGCAGCATCATCAGCCCTTGGGATCTGTGTGGAGGTCCGTGTGCCTGCATCTATTTCACCAGCTGGGATAGGACTGTCAGCACTCAAGGAATAGCACGCTTCACAGAGGCCACCTGGGGCGCCAAGCAGAGGGGATCTGTCATCTCTCCCACTGCCACCACCAAGTCGCCTTCCTACCTCTCCAGCTGATCACATCCCTTCTTTATTCAAAAACCTCTTCACTGTCCACAGAATGAGGTCGGAACTCCCAAACCTGGCCTTCGGGCACTTTAGAGCATGGTCCCCATCCCCGCTGTGTGCCCGTGTGCCCCGAACACTCAAAAGAACTCAACATCACCTGAAGAACCACGTATCAAGTCTAGGGGTCCTGATTATACCCTCTGCCTGCAATTTCCTTCCTGACCTTCTGTAGCTAGAAAATGCTACTTTTCCTTCCAGGTTCAATTCAGATGCCCCCCTCTGCTGTGGATCAGAATGACAGGCTCAGTTAATGCCTTTTCATAACTTAATTGTAGCACATATCACAGTCTGTTTTGGCTGCAGGCAGCTGACTGTTTGTCCTTCCTGAGTGGAAGTTCCTTATTCATTTTTGAATTCCCAGTGCCTAGCACAGTGTAAGCACCTCACGGGCCTGTCTACTCAGCTGCCCAGGTCTAAGCCATTTTCTTTGAAGGCCTGAGGTGTGAACAGTCACTTACATCACTGCTGTTCAGCTGTATCGGCCTACATTGCTCTAGCATGCTTCTGGTGAAGCCCGTGCTCACTGGGAAGACCACATCCAGATCAGAACGAGAATGACAAGTGGGAAAAGGACATGCTGATTGGATAGCACTGTGGGAAGGAAGGGGATTACCAGAAGTCTAAAGAGACTTCCCAGAGAGATCTAAGTTGGCGATCCTGAAATCCCACCCAACCCTCCCGGGAGATACCGTGAGCAAGCAGCACCCTGGCCTCATCTCCTGTGGGCTTCCGGATGTCATACCTGAGCTCTTCTGCCTCCTGCTGTGCCTTCAGGGCCCTCTCGGCAACAATTTCTTCGCAGAGCACGTCGTAGGGTTTGTCCAGGTGGTGCTCGCCCATCACCCAGACCCAGACCTCTTTATCCGCTCCCAGTTTCCAGTGAACAGATTTGCTGTTCTCTGCAAGCAAAACAAACTTCGGATCGAACAAAATCTTTCGGCAGGGGTTAGTATGTTTCCCATCACTAAAGGATTTAGGGTCTTTGGGGGAAAAATAATTAGATGAAGCAAAGCACTTCCCACTCACCTGGGGACGAGCAGCCTTTCCAGGCAGCACTGGACGTGGTGACAGTTGGACGGCAGCTGCAGCAACGTTTGTTGTAAAATATGATAAACATGGCTTTTGAATGTGTCCATTTTATAATTGAGGAAGGCGGGGTGGGAAGAAAGCACGCATTATTTGCATCTACATTTGGGGTAGCAGCGCTGACGTCGGCTACCAGAACCCCTGGAGCCTGAGCATCTCCCTGTGACCCAGAATTACCAGCTGCTCCGGAGGCTGGTGTTCCCAGTATCTCTCTAGGCTCCACTGCTGGCTAAAAAAGCATACATTTTAGAGTTAAATCAGCCCTGCCATTTACTAGCTTTGTGACTTGGACAAATTACTTAACCTCTTTAAGCCTCGGTTTCCTCCCCTGCTATGCGGGAATACTAATACCTACTATGCAGGACTGCCGTGGGGGTGGGCAGGCTAGGTACGCCAGGCACTTCCCCTTGGTCAGGGGTGTCAAACTCATTTTCACTGGGTGCCACATCTGCCTCACGGTTGCCTTCAAAGGGCTGAATATAATTTTAGGACTGTATAAATGTAACTGCTCCTTAACAGTCCAGGGAGAGCTCAGTGCTGCTGCTGGGTAGGAACAAGGTGCCAGGCGGATGAAACAAGGTGGAGGGCCGGATTCGGCCTGCAGGCCTTGTGTTTGCCACCTGTGCCCTAGTGCCTGCCTCTTACTAGGAGTTCAAGAGAGCTTAACTGCTATCATCACTCTCCTATTGTGTACTTATAGGGCTGTTCAGAGATTCACACCCACTTGTGAGAAGATAATACTCCTGGTAGTGTGATACGTGGCAAAGCTACTTAAATAACCCTTGTTTACAATTGGTCACAAGGGTTCTGTTTCATCCCAGTGCCCTACTCCTGGGACTGGCCGCACAGGTCACGCTCCCTGAGACCTGGGGAAAGTGGAGCATAGCTGGGAGAGGCCAAGAGTTGCGGCTGAATCTGAAGGCCCCAGCGCAGAACTAACCCAGGGCCATCCCAGTCCACAGTTGGTTCTGGTCAAAATCCCTGGGCCTCGAGGACCTCAAGCCTGCCTGGAATCCGGGTCCATGTAAAGGGCACCCAAGTGGAACACAGGCCAGGTACGCTTCTAGGTTGGAAATCCATGCTGGGATTGTCTTGTCTCCTCACATTAAGTAGAAGAAGGTTTCCAATTAAAGCATCTTCTGTCCCATGTATTGTTGCCCTATTTCCTGCTGTTGCCTGAAAAATCACTAAAGAAGCAGGCCGCTCAATCAGATCTGTGTGTTACACAGGTGCTTCCCCTCTGTTCAGCACAGTGGAGACTTTCTGCGAGACACTGAATAAGATACTGGGTGCAGGTAGAGGGATGAATCACAGCCTTCACCATGAAAGGAGTAACTGTATCCTTCAGGAGGAAGCTGACCTCATGCTGTTTCACTAGTGGAGAAACTAGTAGAAAACTAGTGGGAAGGGCTACCCAGGGATGAAGGGAGATCAATCCCGAATGCGCCCTCCTGGGGACAAGCCCTGGACAGCTGGGCTCTGTTTGGAGAAATGCCAAATGGTTCATTAACTTTAGAAAGCTGTCACACCTCATAAAACTCCCTTTATCACAACTCTCTCAGGGCAACTAATAATATTTTTCACTATGTCCATCTCTCAACCTTCACCTAAGTCATGCTCTACCACATTTTTGACAGCAGGAGGGAGATGTCCTGAGAGGAGACTAGCAGAGTGCCAGGGGGGACACAGGGGGGACCCTGGAATCCCAGCAGCTCTGCTCAGTACTGCTCGGCACACGCTTCTCCCAAAACCGTCTCCAGAGATGCCCACAATGTGCAGGCAGGGGCAGAAGGCACTGCCCTGGAGGGTAGGGGAGAAAAATCATGGAGCATGTAAGTTCAGAAGTGAGGCTGAGATGGACCACATGAATCTGGGGTGACTTCACGGATGGCGCTGTTAAAGCCACCGGCATGGATGAACTCACAGAGAGAACAAAGCCTAGAAGAGAGCCTCGGAAAAGCATGTGCTCTTTTCAGGAGGCAGAAGAAAAGGGAGGGAAAAGAGAGTGCTCGTTCAAAAGGAAACAAAACAAAACCAAACAAAACTGGATTCTGATTCCTAAGTGACTGACTAACGAGGAAGGAGGCAAGGAGAACGCAGGGCCACACGGCCATGGGAGAAGAGGGAACAGTGCCTGCTGCTGAGAGAGGGGGAGAAGTGACTGAGGACTGAGCCGGATCTTCAGCAGCCTCGGCCCTCAGAGAGAACAATGTGGAGGAGACAGGTGGGGGCAGGCTGAAAAGGGGGACAGGAACAATGGCGAAACACAGAGGCTGCAAGTACGTGCTCTGGAGAAGTTCGTCATTTACTGAGCACCTGCTGTGCTCCGGGCACTGTGCACAGGCCAAGAGACAGAAGGAGCAGGGGCAGAGCACAGGCAGCTGGAAATTTTCTTTAAATGGGAAACAGAGCCAGGTTTCACAGCTGGATTACAGGACGGGTGCCGGGGACCAGGCTCAGGGACTGATGGGGTAGAGGGACATGCGGAGGAGAGGTAAACGAGAATGTGTTGACAAGGAGAATAGAGAAGCTCCAGTCTGGCAAGAGCTGAAAACTGGTAGGGACAGAACCACATTTCCTTCCCCAAATACTTCCTTAAGGTAAAGGTACAAACTTAAGGGCTCCTAAGGGGGCAGCCACACCCTGCGATTTCACTGATATGTGGAAGGTAAAAAAAAAAAAAAAAATAGAAACAGACTCCTAGATACAGAGAACAAACTGACGGTCAGATGGGAGGGGTGTTAGGTGAAGAGGTGAAGGGATTAAGGAGTACAGATTGGCAGTTACAGAATAGACATGGGGGTGTAAATCGCAGGATAGGGAATACAGTCGATAATATTGTAACAGCTACATGTAGTGCTGGGTGCGTACTTGACTCATGGGGGCATCACTTTGTAAGTTACATAAATGTCTAACCACTATGCTGCACACCTGAAACTAATATAATATAAACTGTAATTGAGAAATATTTTTAAATTAAAAATTAAGCCCTGACTAGTGTGGCTCAGTTGGCTGGTACATTGTCCCATAACCAAAAGGTCATGGATTTAATTTTTAGTCAGGAAAACAGACATAGGTTGTGGGTTCGATTCCTGGTCTGGGTGCTGATCCCCAGTCCAGGTGCGAATGAGCAGCAGCAAATGGATGCTTCTCTCACACATTGATGTTTCTCTCTCTCTAAAAGCAATGAAAAAAAAAATGTCCTTGGGTGAAGACAAAAAATAATAAACAAAATTTAAAAATAGAATTTTTTATTCTAAGTTAAAATTATATGTATTTTTATATATATAATACACACACACAGTGCTATCCAGGCATTCTGGATTTTCTGTCTACTTCACCTCGAAATTACAAACACTTCAATCAGAGGACAGTGAGAGAGGGAGCTTTATGTAGCACTTCCATTTAATTACAAGTTTTTCTCCCAGTCCTTGAATCATGTTTATATATTACAATACTGTTCATGTTTGCCATCTTAGGGATGCTTGAGAATTTCTTCTAAAAACAGATTTTCTAGAATAGTGGGTCGGGCCTGCTTGGTACCACAGCACAAAGAAGTGCTGTGCAGAGACCCATACCCACACCTCATTCCCCACATATGACGTCTAAATGCAGTGCTATAAAATATCGCATAAAGCGGATGACACTCGTCCTTGGCGAGGAGGTGGCCGGGCTTATTCCAGGCTTACATTTCAGCATGTACCATTCAGGTCATCACTGTGTCTGATCGCCCCGCATGGGCCAGCCCTGCAGGGGTGCAGGAGGGAGAGACTGGAGGTGTCAGTGTGGATGGTCTCCTCACATGCAGGTCCACCCAGCACCAGGCCCTCCCGGCTCTGAGACTGTGCTCCAGAGAGTCAGCACGTGGCCTCCACCGCGACCCGACCCAACACAGGACAACCAACCATGGTAACAGGTGAGGGTGTGAGAGGGAAGGAGGAGAATTTACCCACGGGGCATATGTTCCAAGACCCCCAGTGGATGCCTGAAGCTGTGAACAGTACCGAACCCTATGTATAGTATATTTATTCCTATATGCACATCCCTATGATAGTATAAATTATGCACAGTGAGAGATTAACAACGATAGTAATAAAATAGAAGAATTATAGCAATATACTATACCAAAAGTTATGTGAATGGTTTTGGGGGTATTATCAAGTAGAATAAGGGTTACTTGAGCACAAGCAGGGTGATCCTGCCACAGTGGATCTGAGAGCTGAGGCAGCGGCTCCACGGCGGGCAGGCAGGGAGCGCTCACAACACGGACGTGCTGGACAGGGGTGTCCGGAGGCAGGGTGTGCGGCAGGACAGCAGGGGATTGCCTTCATGCTGCCTAAAATGGTGCAGCTTAAAACTTAGGAATTGTTTCCTTCAGGAATTTTCCATTTCATATTTCTGACTGCAGTTGATGGTGGGTAACTAAAACTGTGGAAATTGAATCCATGGATAAGGGGGAAACTGTATACCCCATCCCCACAAAGGACTGGCCAAGGACTGGGTTCATGGAAGAAAGAAGAGCATCCATACCAGGGGCCTCCTAACAAATTTAAATACAATCAATGGAGGGATCATCAAGGCTGATAAAAGCAGAGCATCTACCTGCACCCAGGTTGTTAAAATAGTGATATACTTCCTTATACCCCCAACATTCCAAGCATCTCCCACCACTCTGGCCCCTCTTCTAGGATAACGCACCCCTGATCCAGAAAGCAAAAGAAAGACAAACTCTGGCCGGCAGGGACCTCGAGGGCTGGTCTGGCCATGTCCCTTGTTTTTCTTTATTTTCTTCTTAATTATTGATGAGAGAGAGAGGTCGATTTTGTTCCATTTATTTATACATTCATTGGCTGATTCTTGTATGTGCCCTGACCTGGGATCAAACCCACAACATTAGCATACCCAGATGATACTCTGACCAACTGAATGCCTGGCCAGGGCCCCATGTCCCTTCTGGTGGATGCTTGTGTTGTGTTTGCTATTAAATGTTTAGAGTATCCCTAAGGCTATTACTAACCCTATTTTACCACGAGGAAATTAAGGCTTAGGCAGGGTAAGTAACTTGCCCAAGATCATAGAGCTAGTGAAATTGAAACTAGAATTCAAAACTGGTATGCGTGACCACAATACCTGAGGTGTGTTTAGGGCAGCCTCATACTGTATCGTCCAAACTGAAACACTTCAGAGAGCAAACAGTGAACCCCCCCAAACGGATGCCAGGATAACAAACATAAACAGGACTCTGCTGGACGAGCAGGGGTGTGGGGTTACTGTCACATTCCCTCTGGGCTTCGCACAGCAGGATGGGCCAGGAGAAGGCTCAGTCCAGCCCAGGTGCATTTTAATAAAGACCAGGGTGAGCCCTATCAGGACTTCCTGAAATTACTTAAGACTGCTGTTTTCCCCATTGTTAGCTGGATTTGTTAACCTGGGTAGTAACCCTGTAGTTACTAACACTAAAGTCCATCTTTTAAAACTTTAATAAATTGTTATGCTTATTTCAGAGAGAAAACAACAGAAGGAAGCTGGGGAAGCTGCACAGTGCTGGGTCTGGGAAAGCAGGTGGTGGTGAGGTGAGAAATTCCATCAGGAGAGGAGACTAGCGACATCCATGAGCTCAGGAGGTGAAAGGGAAGAGGAGCTGCTTACTATCAGCTACATACAGCTGCCCACCACGTAAGAAGCCAAGTCCAGTTCCACTAACAAGGTCAGTTAGGGGAACAGACTAAGGCAGAAGACACGGCCAGAACCAGTGCTTCAGACTTGGAGTGAGGCACCCGCTGGGGAGCACAGATATTCCGGGGTCAGGCAGAGACGGAAAAGAAACGGTCCTGGAGAGGGCAGGAGACTCAGGACACCAGGAGAGAGAGACTCGGCAGCAGCACGGCAGCGCCAGACACGGTGCTGAGGAATCAACTGAGATACGAACTGAATCCAGTGGTGAAGGGCTCCACAGCGGGGTTGAGGATGAAGGGAGAGAAGGAACTGGACTTTGCAGGTGGCAGAAACCAAGGGCTAGATCATTGTTTCATGAAAAAGGGAAGGCTTTGCATAAAGAACTTGCCCATTTGGTAACGATGAGAATCCAGCAAGTGAAGTTCCAGGACCCCAAGTCCCTTTCAAGGGCACACACGCAGTGACCAGGTCCCAGCCTATTGCATTAGGTTTCCATCGACTTCAGAGAGACCCAGTGAACTAGTGCTGGGCAGCCCTTGGCTAAGCAAAGGCCTCCTCTGTTTGTGCTACCAGAAAAAACCACGCAGAATGAAGGCTCCAGGGCCAGGCCCCGACGTCAGCCTACGTTATCAAGCTCCAGGTAAGCTCCACATGTAGCATATTTGTTCACAGGACCAGCTTCGGGAGAGAAAGACTCAAGGTCCATTTCAGCTCTGTGACTTACTTATTCATTGTTGCCCTGGGCAAGTTAGTTAACATCCCTCAGCCTCAAAAGTGTGAACATGAACTGAGCTTCAGGTCTGGCTGTGAGTATTCATGTGATAATATACTTACTCACTGAGTTCAGGGCCCGACACACTGTCAGCTCACTAAACACTGGCTGGTGCTACTTTTATAGACTGGAGCAGCGCTGTCCAAATGTGAGCTGCATCTGTAATCACACCTTTGGAGTAGCTCCATTTCGAAATCAAACAACAGGTGAACTAATTTTAATATGTTTTACTTTGCTCAAGATATCCAAAATACTATGTCAATATGGAATGACTATAAAACTATTAATGTGGTACTTTACATTATCTCCTTCTTGCCACATCTTTGAAATCAGTCATTTACACTACAAGCACGCCTCAGTGCGACAAGCTTCATTCCAGGGCTCCATAGCCACATGCGCCTCGCGGCTACCACCTGGACAGCGGCGCTCTGGACCCCTGCAGGCAGAGGAGGTCTGTACATCTCCCCCCCCCCCCCAGGAATCACATTTTCCCACCACAGTTTGAAATGATTTTCTGATCTATTACTGAATTAAATCTTTACTTCTGGTTGTTTCACTTACTTTAGCCCCTCCTACTTTAGCCTTACCTGACTAAAAAAGGTGGGCAGGCGCCGGGCATGCGCGCTGTCACACAATTCAGTGCTGCTCCCTGAAACCTCACCAGAGCGGCCATGCAGAGAGAGCAATGCCCGGACCACAATGAAAGCATCCCACGGCCGTGTGATAGGCTGGACTGGGGTCAAGCAGTGGGGGTGGGCCTAAGATATATTTACATTTTTAAAATTAAATGTATTGGGGTAACAAACTCACAAAACAAACCAGACAAACTCAATGATGTATTTAAAGAACCAAGAAAAGGCCAGTCTCCAAAGCCGCAGCCTGGCTAAGAACTGCTGAGAAAAAGCAGAACTCAGATCAGCGGGGCACAATCTGGGTGGGTGGGGAGAGGGTGGAGGTGGGGAGGGGATTGAGGTGGGAGAGGCAGGGAAGGCAGGGAGCTTAGGCCTGGAAGAAGCAGAGCCCACAGTGAGGCCTCTCAACAAACACTGGCCAGCCGCTAGAAGGCCTGCAGCAGAAACACACCTCTGGAAATCACCTGCCATGACAATACTGACTTTATCTGTGGCCTCAGCTTCAGAGGCGGAACAATATGAAGGACAGAGAACTACTGTCTTTTTAGTGGGAAGTAGGAAAAGAACCTCAAAAACTTGCCTTTTCTGTAATCGGAAGAGGAACTAGCTTAATGCAAAATATATTTTTCCAAGTGTTAAATTTAAGGGAAGAATAAACTTCTCACATGAAGTACCAATAAAACTTTCACTGTGTGTATTAATATATTTTTTCATGATCGTTTAACTCATATAGTCATACAGGTTTTCTGAGAGGTAGAATCAAAACTCTGCAAAGGAAAAATTTAAGAAAAAAACAAACTGTTTCTTAAGTCACCACAGGATGATCAATTCAGCAAACATAAGCCCAGAGTCTAACAAAAAGCCTGGGCCATTGACTCCAAGGGACAGAACCTTTCACCCTTACTAGTCCCCAAAGTCACCCTCCACATCAGTATGTTATGTCCACAATGAACACAGTGCCCAGAGAGGCCCAGTTGTATCTGGTCCACTCTGATAAAGAACTCAAGGAGAGGCATAAACCAGTTCAGAAAGGTAAGAGGGTGATGCTTTAGTTTGGACGTGTTACTTGTGGAAGGAAAAATTCTATCTTGGACAGTGGTAGCCCACAGAACTGTGCGCCTGCTGGAGGTGGGACCTTGCATATATTACTGCTCTGATCCTGGTTTCTTCATTTGTAAAATAGGAAAATTAATACTGACTTTGCAGAAGTATTGTGAAGGTGAGATATCGTGTATGTAAATGTACTTTGCATAGTGCCTGACAAATTTAACAAATACCTGCCATTGATAATAACAATGATACTAATAAATGAGATAGGCATTTATTTCTATATCACTATAAAGGCTTAACTGGAAAAAGGTTTTAATAAAAAAGCAGTATAAGGCAAAGGTCACTAAATTGACTTCCTTTTTAAGTCTGCTCATACCAGCATTCTAGTACGATTCATTTTCTCAATCTTTGAAGCCCCAAATGGCTTTATCAAATTTTATTTTCCCTAGCTTAACAAAAAACAAGGAGAAATTGGTCTTGAATGCCTGTGTAAGTGACCTTGAAAACTGTGTGTTTTTTAAAAACAACTTAGTTATTCATCCATAACAAAATTTGACGGGGTGGGGGTGGGTAAGGGAGCTGGCTTGGGAGGGAGGTTAGCGTGTGCCTTTCTATGACTGTGTGTACCTACTCTGAGTCTCGATGCACAGAGAATTCCTCCCCCCTGGTTTCAAAAGGCCTCGCAAGCTACCAAGGAATTTCTTGGCTCAGGAAGAAACAGATCTGAAAAGTTAACTAACACTAAAAAAAAAATTATAATACTAAAAAGTGTTATTACTTTTTTTCCTTTTAGAAGTATTTGTATTTTAAGGGGGGCTTCTCTTAAGATGATAACTCAAAGAAAAATCTCTTAAAGTCTAAAAAATGCGAACACAATTGCTATAAAGATGCTGATACAAGGACTTTATAGGCTGGTAAGTAGATCACTAGGCATCTGTGACAATAGGGGGGATAGAAACCTTCCTTAATACCCCTCACATCAAACTCACAGGTGACTTTTTACTTTAGCCCAAGGTCAGTCTGGTTTCAAGCAAGCAATCTGCTTACATACACAACTCCAGGGTAATTGCCGTGTGTGTGTATGTGTTCCTGAGTGTAGACTTCAAGTTGATAAATTGCCCTATTAGGATCTCAATAACACTTAGGGTCCATCCAGTAAACTGGAACTCACACTGGACTTACTTCTGACTAGTGTGAAATGTTCACACGAGCCAGGAGCTGTCCTCCGAGTGCATTCACAGAAGAAACGTAGCTAAGTTTACCTTTCTTTGGTCTGGATTTCACTGGCAAGGACTCCTTTTTTTCCATTGCTGCTTCTCTTTCTTTCCATCGGCGGATCTGTTCCTCCCTCATCTTGAAGAACAGGATCTGTTTCTGTTCTTCACTGAGCTCTGCCAGCAGATCGGGATCTATGTACATCTCTGATAGTATCTGTTTCAGCATCTTCGCAGGTCTGGAGTCTTTTACACCTGTGGCAGAAGTTCTTGAAAATGGCTTCCTGGTGCGCCTTCCACCTGGGCTGGCACTTGGAAGGACCTTCCTTCCCAGGGACTCACAGCAACCCCGAGTGACGGGGATAATAATTCAGCAAACTGGCTCTTGGTTCCTGGCACCGAACATCCTGCCCGAAATGCTGTTCGTGAACCTGCCAGGAGCAACAGCCAAAAAGCAGGCACTATTAAAATGTGTAGATGCCGGGCAAGGACAGGCTTATGAATAAAGCTTGGCGGAAATGCAGTATTGTTTTTCATTTATGAGGAAAAGAAAAGAAAAGCCGAGGCACGCTTTGTTGAGTTTGTGTAACCTCTACCCATAATTTCCAAAGATACTTTATCAAAAAAAACAAAGCAAACCCTAACTTTTTTACAGGTCAATCTCAGGGAAACAGAAAATTTAACAGAGGTTTGGCCTTGTTCCAACCAAGCAAACACATTACTGCATCAGAGCCTAACAAACCAACTGTGTGGCTCAGAAAAGAATTAAAGAGAAAAAACAAAAGATAGGAGGAAATTAAAGGTTCTCTCCAAACAACTTGTTTTTTTAAAAAATACTGTTTTTGAGACTTCACAGAATTGCCTACCTCAAACCAAACCAAAACAGAACCACGCTCAAGGAAGGAAAAAGAAGAAATAAAAATTAGACCACAATGCTACTTTCCCATTTTTCCCTTAAAAGTAGCACTAAATAAACACACAGGTTCTCTCGTCTTCACAGAAGGACAATGCAGTTTCAGACAACCTGCTAGAACCATGAAAACAGCGCAGGTGCCGGAGAAAGCCTTCACGTACATCCTGGAAGGTCACCAGGCTTTGGGTGTACCTCCTCCAGATAACCTAATTTAATAAATTCTAAATTTACAGATCAGATAAACTGGGGGAACGGAGAAGTGACTAGGTTCATTACAAAGGATCCTTGCTTTAAAAAAGAGTTTATTAGAGGCTCCTTTAAAAAGACTGTGAAAGTCAGCGAGTAGAGGCATAGAAGGGCCACCAGGAGGACGTCTACTGGAATGTCAAGGAGTCGTCCACTTTGATTTCTTACCCAAGTGTGGCATGGACGAGTACATTCACAAGTGGTCTCGCAGTGGCTCTCCTGGAAGGGGGCTGACGATTCCACTGGCGTTTCATTCCACTTCACACATTTGTTTGGTTGATTTAAAATAAATAAATAAATAAATAAATAAATAAATAAGCCCTGGCTGGTGTAGCTCAGCGGACTGAGTACTGGCCTGCAAACCAAAAAGTTTGCTGGTTTGATTCCCAGCCAGGGCATGTGCCTGGGTTGTGGGCCAGGTCCCCAGGTGAGGCTATGCAAGAAGCAACCTAGATGTATCTCTCACACATCAATGTTTCTCTCCCTTTCTCCCTCCTTCCCCCATCTCTAAGAATAAATAAATAAAATTTAAAAATTAAAAAGAAAAGCCAATCATACTTTTTTTTTTTTAACAAGAAGGGAATTATATGTACATTTCCATTCTGGAAAAACAAGACTTTCATTTGTTTCAATATGATAGGCTCACCAAAACTCTAAGAAACTGACTAATAATTTGGTGCTTATAATGCCTCAATAACCTCACTGTGTAGCCATGCCCTTTCACGTGTCATTTCTCCAGACTAAGTTCAAACCCTCTTAGACTTCACTCCAGTCCCTGAGCCTGCTAGTTCCTCCCCCTGTTGCCATCCACACAGCCAGACTGTGATGCTCCTCCCGCCCCCCCAGGAGCGCCCCCGAGCTTCCCCTCTTCCTCCTCTTCCTTGCAAACTGCTTCTCCATCTGCACCAGTCTTTGGAGACTGGTGCTCAAACCCAAAGTGGTTTGCATAACATAGCGCATAGATTCACTAACTATTCATTGTGTAGCAGGCTGCAACTATTCTTGCTAACTGCATCCTATAATCTATCTTCTGCAGCATTCAACTACCGGAACTCAAATGGAACACAGTATTAAAAGAAAATTTAAATAAATTAAAAGCAGTGTCTGGCTCCAATTCAACCAAGCATGCCCATCTCAGGATCTACCTTTGTATTTTGCTTTGAGGTGAGTGTCAAAGGCTATAACAACCACAAAATTGATGTCCTGTGATATTTTCTTGATGCTGGGGTTCTAACAGCTTCCCAAGGGGCAGGGCTCACTAAATTCACACTAATGGAGAGAGAGGGTCCCAGAGGCTGACCACTTGTCTGTAGATGAAAAGAGCTGGAGGAAGAATTTGGTTGAGATGAAGTCCTAAGAAATCAAAGTGGATGACTCCTTAACATTCCAGTGAGAATGCCCTTCTGTTGGCCCTTCCAAGCCTCCAATCGCTGACTTCCACAGAAACAAAACATGGCAGCCCAGTGAAACCTGAGGCTGCTACTCTGCTCCCCATTTTGAATGGGGTGAGTCCCAGCAACAGCGACAGTGTGGGTAGAACCTAAAAGCTAAAACCCTGAAAGTGCCAAATTCACATCCCTCTCCTCTCCCCCCCAACAGAGTATGCCTGGTAATAAGAGCTTCCACTCACTCTTGCAGCCCCTGCCTTCAGCACACCACATGTATTAACTCC
Source organism: Anoura caudifer (assembly GCA_004027475.1). NCBI lineage: Eukaryota > Metazoa > Chordata > Mammalia > Chiroptera > Phyllostomidae > Anoura > Anoura caudifer. The sequence continues at coordinate 129,617 of PVKU01003794.1, forward strand.
TTTAGTCTTCACAGCAGCCCTTGGAGTTCAGCCTCCCACTCGCCCCACGTCTCAGAGAGAGAAGATGGAGGGTGGCGGAGGTGGGGGAGCCCGGCTCTGAGCTGGCTCGACTGGACTCCACCAGTACCGTGGAGTATCTTTTTGAGCCCAGAACCAGAACATCATCAGGATGTGACATCACATGTGAAATATCTGAATGAAGACCAGCAAATTCTGGCAAGCACTGAAATGCTGAACTGAAGGTGTGTGACACAGGGTGCCTCTCGGGCAGACGCCTCAGCCGCAGCAGCTCTGTGGGGAGATGCTGAAGCTCGCCCACAGTTTTAACTTTTTGTTTTGCATTTTGTAGCAAACGTGGATTTTTAGCATGAAAGTTAACTAGTGGATCTTGAAGGAAAGACAGTGGCTTCCCTGTGTCCTCAGAGGATACCTGGGAACTCAACTGACAACAGTCCTGCGGTCAGGCAGCTAAATGACACGTACGCCATCCTAAGCCTGTTGATTCCTACAAGTGTGAACAGAATCCTTCCTCCCTGCTGCTTTCAGATGGAAAAGTTAAACCCAGCACAGGGTGCTTAGAGGCCAACCGGCAAAGGCCTCCTGTCCCCCAGAATCCCAGCTCTGCCTCTCATGAGCTGTGTGACTTTGGGCTGTGACTTCACTTCTCTGGACTCAGTTTCTGCATCTGTGAAATGAAGGCCTGCACTGTGAATCCTTTGAGGACTATGTCAGACAATCTATGGGAACGTATAGGGCCGAGCCGAGTCAGCCAGGGTAGAGGAAATGGGAATGAGGACATCAGCCAGCCAGGGTTTGCCCCACTTTCCCTGTCTGACAGGACAGTCACTGTGGCACTGAATCAGACTCCAGTGACCTCCCTGACGTAGTGAGTGTGGCACACTTCCATTCACTCAGGACCCAATAAAAAGAAAACACTCGGCGCACTAAGTTTTCTTCTTCTACACCACTTTTCTTAAAAGATAGTAACGACAAGCCACAAGCCCACATCTGCTATGTATTCCAAAAATAAATTTCTCAAGGGCCAGAGGGTCAGGTGTTTTCCAGGATGCCCGCAGATCTGGCCTGACTCTCATGCTGCCCAGCCCTGCTCCACAAAACAAGAGGTGTGCTTTAATGATGCTGAGACAAAACAAAAACCAAAGCAAGCAAACAAACAAAAAACAACCTGAGATACAGCATAAATCACAAAAAGTTATAATGTGGGCAGTATGACTTTAATGTTAAGAATATAGTTTGAATTTTAATTATTTTAAAATAGCCAGCTCTGTTTTCAGATTTGCAGTTATCCTATTCAACTTTATCTTATTAATGTATCTGTAAAGGGACCATTTTGAGGATAAAATAAATTACCAGAGCTGACAGCAATTTGGTAAGTTTTGTAAATATATACCATTCTTCAGAAATTTGAAATTACTGCACACACAAACTTCTCTAGAAAATTCCACTCTCATGCCAAATCTATGGCTACATATGCTTTCCATTTATTTGTTCACTTAAAAAATATCGCATCTAAGTCGTCTCCATTAAACAGGCAATCAAATAAAAGCCGTTTCGGAGAGGAGACCACGTTTAGAGAGATCCGCCACACTCGCTTCTTCCCTGTGACCCTGGGGAGGGAAGAGACAAGTTGTGACTCCTCACTGCGTCTCCAACGCCCACCCGCTTCGGGAGCAGGAGGGAGGACAGGAACGCGCGGCACCCACTCGGTGGAGGAAGGCCATGGCCATCGAACTAACCGGGGCCCTTGTCTGAGTCTGAACCAGGCCCCGGCCCTCCACGCTCAGGGCCCGCAGGCACCCCGGTGCTGGCGTGCTGAAACCGTTTCCCCGACTCTCCTGGAAGGTGTGGGGCGAAGGGGCCCCAACGGCTCTACCCACGTGTGTGCGTGTACTCGTCCACGGCGAGTCGCTGCGGCCGCACCGGCGTGGGGCGCAGGTCGCGGGGCCTCGGGAGGCGGGGGCAGCCAGGGCCAGCCGGGGGAGACGGCGGGGCGCTGGGGCTGCTGGACTGGAGTCCAGAAACCTTCGAGCAGCCCAGACCCTCCGGGCCGCCACCACCACCCTGCAGCCCCAGTTCCCTCCCCGGCAGAGCCCCGCCTGAGGAGTGTGCACACGCCCCTCGGGGACACGGAGCCCCGCCCGAAGCCCAGAACTGCCCCGAGGCTCTCGCACGTGCCCTGTGCCCGCCCCCTCCGGGGTCCCCCTTAGAGCGACCGCCAGCCCCGGTCCTCTGGCTCACCCGCCGGAGCTCGAGACACCGGACACCGGACACCAGACACCCGCCCGCCGCGGCCCTGCTCGCCGCCCAACCCCGCACCTGAGCCTGCCCGCGCGCGGTGGAGGGGCCGTGGCACGCAGGCCTAGCCGCTCCCCAGCCCTGCGCCCTCCCGCTCCTCCCCAGGAACCCCCCTCCACCTCCCACCGCCCGGTCCCCGGTCTTCTCCCGCCCTCCTCCTCTCGGCCTCTGCCCCCACCACGGCACCCACCTGCAGCGCCGGGGCTCACCTGGCCGGGCGACCCGCGCACCCGCCACGTCCAGTTGGGGTGGCCAAAGCTGTCGGGGAAGGAAGGGAGGGACAGGCAGAGGCACCCGCAAGCGGCACTGGCTGGCTGGACAAACACTCCAGTGAGAGGCTGGCAAACAGCGTCCCTCAGCCCCGGCCCGCCCGCGCTGCCCCACCCACGGCCCGCATGCCGGGGTGACTGGCTGGGCGCTGGCGGCCCCGCCCGGGCTCCTGGACACGCTCCAGGGCCGGGCGGCGGCAGGGCCCGGCGGCCGGCTGCACGCCAGGCCCGCTGTCCCGGGGGCCCACTGGCCCTAGCAGCGGTAGTCCAGGCCCAGGCCACATGGTCCACCTGCAGTTTCCGACGGTTCATTGCTGGTCCCGCCATCTCGGGTCTCTGCGTAACTTATTCATATCAGCGGCCCGGCCCCTTCTCCACCCTAGAGCTCAGGGTTTCTTGCAAGGTGGAGCCAGCGGAGGGGCGGGTGGTGGTGGGGGCGGGGGGGGGAGTGGTTGGCGGCAGGCCTTTCTCAGTTACACAGAGTCCCACGGGCCAAGTCGGCTCACCTCTCGGGTTCTGTTCCTGTGTCTCTCGGAGCTTACTTTTTTTTTCTTTTGTTGTCATTAAGTAAATGGTCAAAACTCTCAGGCACTTGCCAGTACCGGTGTGGCTTTGTAGGACAGGATCAAGAAGGAGAAAGGCTGGAAAGATGGAGACTGAAAAAAAACAGTGACACGGAGAGAAAAGTAAAAGAAATCTGAAGGCCAAGAATCTTGTGGATTTCAGCCAGAACAGGTTGGGGTGGTGCATGAAGGGAGGAGCTGACTGAGGGCAGGAGGAGGAGCTCTTGGAGGAAATTGGAGTTGAAACAGAGACCCTGGAGGGCATGTTCCCCTGAAGAGAAACATACAAAACGGGAGGAAAACGGCTTGATTTGGTGAACCCTAGACCGAACGTGTTGGGGGAAGATGTAATAAAACAGTCCACCTCTCCACAGCCTATGTAGTAAATTCAGGAATCTGGCTTGCTCTGTTCAGACATGACACTGTCTTACCTTCAGCCTCTCCAAACTGCAGAAGGTACTCAAGGTTAGAAAGAGCCTTAGGGCAGAGATCCGTCCCCAGACTTAGCTATTTAGGAACCATGCCAGGCATCCTAACAGGGGGGAATTTCTGGTTTAGGTTCCGTGCCCTTGGCTCAATAAATGAGTGGCCTGTGGGGTGTTTTTTGGCTGTAGTGTCATTTGCCCCTGGTTAGCTGTGGCCAGCTCACAGTGAATCCTACCTCTGTGGAGTGAATAGCTGATGAACCATGAAGGGTGGTTCATTAGGCAGTAAAAATTCCATAGGGCACTTGTAACAACCAATTACCTTCCACCACATTCCACCTCTCTCCAGGTCCTTTATCACAGGGCTCCCACAATGCTACTCACCTCTCCGTCCTTTGGTTTCGCCCTCTGAATAATAGTAGTGCCTACCTAACTCATTAAGTTGTTACAAGGGTTAAATGAGGTAAAACATGTAAAATGCTTACAACAGTTTCTGAAAGTGGTAAGAGTTCTGACACATTAGTTCATATTATTTCACATCATATACTATAATTTCAAGTTATCGCTTGACACCTAGGTTACAGATTTTGCCTCCTAGGGTACCTAGACTCCAAGGCACCTCAGAGACACCCCCTCACAGTGCAGTACTCCTTTCCTTGGCCCTGGGGGATATGTTCCAAGACCACCGGTGGTCTACTGGTAGTACCAAACCCTCCTTGTACTATTTTTTCCTATATATGCATATCTATGATAAAGTTTAATTTATAAGTTAGGAACAGTAAGAGATTAATAACAATAACTAATCATAACGTGGAAGTATTATAACAATACAGTGCAATAAAAGTTATATGAATGGCTTTGGGCCATTGTTAAGTAAAATGAGGGTGACTTGAGCAAAAGCACCAGGGTGCCGTGACAGTCGATCTGATCACCGAGATGTCTACTAAGTGACTCAGGTGTGCTTAGCATGTATAGTGTGAATATGCTGGACGAAAGGGTGGTTTATGTCTAGGGCAGGGCAGAGCAGGAAAGGTTTCATTGGAGTGGTGCACAATTTTAAACTAATGAGTTGCATAGACACAGACAATAGTATGGTGATTACCAGAGAGAACGGGTGGAGGAGTAGAAGAGGGTGTGGGGCTTGGTTAATGGGGATGGAAGAGGACTTGACTTGGAGTGCTGAACACATAATACAATATACAGATGATGTATTAAAGAACTGTACACCTGAAACTTATGTAATTTTATTAACCAATGTCACCCCAATAAATTCAATAAAAAAGAAGGGCCCTGGCTAGGGTGGCTCAGTGGATTAAGTGCTGGCCTTCGAGCTGGAAGGTTGCTGGTTCAATTCCCAGTCAGGGCACAAGCCTGGGTTGTGGGCCAGGTCCCCAGTTGGGGGTGTGCAAGAGGCAACGGATCAATGTTTCTCTCACATGTTGATGTTTCTCTCCTCTTCTCTCTTTAAGCATAAATAAATATAAATCTTTATAAAAAAGAAAACACGAGTTTTTCTTTCCTGGAATTTACCATTTAGTATTTTCAGAACACTGTTGACCAACCACAGATAAGGAGGGGGGATTACATTATGTTGCTTATGAAAGGCGTTGTAGCTTGTCTTGGTGTGTGTGTGTCTCCTTCTCTGGGACCATTTACTCCTTGGAAAGCCAGCTGCTAAATTATGATCAACCCTATGGAGAAGCCCACATGGAGAGGAACTGGGGGCTCCTGCCAATAGCCACAGAATGAACTTGGACAGGGAATCTATAACCCCAATCAAACCTTCAGCTGACTGCAGCATTGGCCTATAGCTTTAATGCAAATTCATGAGATCACCCAATTAAGCTACTCTTGAATTCCTGACCTGCAACATTGAGGTGGTAAATTTATGTTGTATTAAGACACAACTGGGGGACACTTGTTACACAGCAATAATAGATAACTAATACACCTCCTTACTGGTTTAGTTTCTAAGCCAGCTTTAGCTAGCTTTATGTATAGGAAATTTCATGTACTGGATACCTTATTTAAGCTCAACCTCACCTGAGAGCTAAGAAATATAATATCTGCAAGGGCCAGGCGTCTGTGTTTTGAGCAAGCACTCCTAGAGATTGTGTCAAAGATGGGATTACTGACCCTGCTGTCAGAAACTCTGCTCCAGGTGCTCCAGGCCAGACATCTCTGAGTGCAGTTGTCAAACTCATCTTGATAAACTTAATTCTAATCCTTCATTTGGTTGCTAAAAACGTCTTTGATGCCCACCCCTCCTTCTTGTCCAAAGGAAGACTTAACCTCTTGCCAACTTTCAAAAACCAGAACAACCTAACACTAATGTCTTTCAACGGTATCATCTTCCTAATACAAACCCTGTGTTCAGATAATCTGGCATTTTCAGGCCCCAAAGCTATACAGGCTCTGCAGCTTCACACTGTGGAGCTTGTCTAAAATGTCTTGTCCCACAACTTGGCTTATGAATCCTACCTGTCCTTTAAGCATCGATCTTTAGGAAACCTTTCTTGCCTACCTTCCTCCCAGCTGGAAACAGTCCATGCCTCTTGCAGGCTTATCTATTTGAATCACAAGTTAGCATTTAACACATCAAGAACCATTTCATGAAAGCCCACTAGGTGCCAGGCCCTGCAGTGACACTGGGGGACAGCAGAGAGCAGTCAGCCAGGGCCCCTGCTGCCACTTCGATGCAGCTCTGCCCTGTTCAGTAGCTGTGTGTGTGGTTTCTACCTGTTTCAAAGCATAAATGTTATGAGAGCAAGGACCAGCCTATGCAAATTTGAATCCTGCCCAACACCCGGGCACACAACAGGTGTGCAGTGCATGTTGGTTGAATGGATGTTAACAGCCCAAATGAACGCAGGCTCTACACACATAGTACGATCCTCCACTCGACGTGGAGCCCGGAGCCTCCTTCCTTTTCTCTCCTTGCCTCCTTTCCATTCTTCTGGCCATGTGTCTCTTTCCTATATTTGTAAATATCTCTCCTCCTTTTAATTTCTGTAGTTCTTTCTCCATCCTCTTCACTTCGTCTTCCATCTCCTCTACCACCTCCCCTTTTGTTTCCTCTCCCCCATCCCCTGGGGTTTCCTCTATCAACAGGCATAATCTAGAACCAAAAATATATTTCTTCTCCACTTTAAAAGTAGACAAAATGTTTCTATTGCTTTTTAGAAAATCAAGCAGCTGTTACTCATTTAGGAGGCCCTGGATTACTCCTTCCCTCCCTTTGGGCCAGGGTTCTCAGTAGGAAACACTTCCCCAGCCGTGATCTGAGGCATGTGTGGAGCGGATTGCTGCCTTCACCTGCTGGCAACACTCCTGATCGAGGGTGAGGTCTGGGCCACCAGCCGGGCAGCTACTGCTGGCTGGCCACTGGCTAGTTCGAGACATACACGATGGGCGTCACCAGGACGCATGTCCAGGAGTGCCCCAATACCCATCCAGGGCCAGTGGTCCACGGAAAAAGGTAATATCTATTTACTATTGTATATACTGATTTTTTAAATTGCTCATTTATTTCCAGTAATGGACACCAAAAACCAAATAGCCCACGTTTTAATTGACGCGTTCTCTGGCATTCCTTTTGGAAGGTTGCTAAGGAGCCCTGCTGCCCAGGGCTGGGTGTACAGCCACCGGTCACAGCACTCTCTGCTGGAGGGGTTCCAAGCAGGGCCAACAAAGCCTGAGGGCTGCCCCCCACCCCCGGGGCTGAGCAGCCGGAAAGGCTTGAGGGGCCACTGCTCACTTCCTCGAGGCCAGTTTGTATTTGAGTTCCACAGAAAATGGAGGTTACCTTCAGATCTTTTCTTTAGGGAAAAAATAGGATAAATAATACTTTCCCTGTCATGTTTTATCATCTACAACCACTTTTTTTATTTTTAAAGAAGTAAGTTCTGCCTTTGTCCCACAGTGAATATAAAGTAGATGTGAAAGAAAAGACTAAACATTTGAACTTTATTAAAAATTGATCAAATTTCAAAATACATCCCAGTCAAGTCACCGATCATAAAAATACTATTGAAGGTCTTCTGTATGTTTAGCTTGCTGGCAGCAGTTAGATTTGATTATGAACTATTCTCATCGATTTACGACTCTATTTGGGCTTTATTTTTCATCTTTATAAATATCAAGGTAAACTGTTGGCTTTTTTATTCATCTTTGAATTCATTGGATTATTCTAATTTTTAATATTTTTCCCTAGATTAGCTTTATGGACTTGTTTCTGAGAAGACATCCTTCGTTTTCTGTGTTTCTATACCACAGTGGTATGCAGCCTGTGGCCCAGAGGAACTGCTGACCCGAGGCTCATGCATGGAATTGAATAACTTCTACCCCAAGTGATAAGGGGCACCTGTGAAGAGCTTGTGGTAACCAATGCGTCTGACCGACCTTACCAGAAAAGGAGCAGAAGCAAGCTCTTGTTAGCGTGACAGCACCCCTTGCATCTTTCCCGGGCAGCTTCGAGTAGGTCTCCTAATGCTGATAAAACCAAGGTCTCATCTCTTCCTTAGACCAGGTTCAGAAGCAGGTTTTGATTTCCTAACTTTGCTCTGGTGTGCAATCTTTGCAAAAAGTACACAAATTCATTTCAGTTTTATGAGAGTTTACTGCCTGTGAGCACAGAAGTAGTTCCCAAGCACGTGTGACAATAACCTAGAGAGATGCAACGTTTGGCCCTTTGTCTCCCCCCTTTGAGGGGTTCTTGGTTGGGACAGGATGGAGCACAGACATCACCATTTTTTCAGAGCATCCTAGAAGGTTCTAATGTGTGGCCAAGGTTAGGAACCACCTATATGTTTCCACTAAATATGTGGAAACTAAAATATATTCCACTAAAATATGTGGAAATGAAGTTAATTGGTTATGGGAGATTTTGAAGGCATAGCAACGGTAGCCCTTAGATGTTACTAAAATAAACATGAAACCAGATGTTCATCCTCTTGGTTCTAGCCTTGAAGTAAATCCCATAATCTTGTCCCGCAGGGATGGATGATCCACCAGACTCAGCGCATCATTTAATAGGGTGGGAATTAAATGCAATGCATGAGATGACAGTGTCTGGCTGACCATGGCTGCCCCGTGTATCTAAGACTTGCTAATTTCGTTCCTCTTACTGTTGCCTGGTTATGAAACCCAGATGCTCCCCCTGGCCTTTTAGTTGAGGAAAGCACTTCCCTCTCTGGCCCAAAGACTCCTCACCAGCACTCCATGGCCCCTGGTGTTCTCAGTCACTTCCTTGTGTTTCCTGGAGGTGGCTTTAATTCTGCTCCCTAGAACTGCTCTCCCCACTGAACCGTTTCCCTCCATTATATTCTGTGTGCCTAAAGACTAACTCTAACTGGAAGTTGGAGTTCATTCTACCCTTGGGCAAAGCAAGACACTTTACCTCTTCCTCTAAGTGTATGTTTAAATAAGAGCCAACCCATGACCTCAACACTGCGTGCTATTGTTTAAGTTTGAGACAGAGAGTTTATTGGCATTTTAGTGTTTTAATGACAGAGAAATTTGTATAGCATCCAGTATAGTGAAAGTTATGGACAATAAATGATAGATCATGCTATACAAATAGAGAACTATGAAAGAGGGTAGAGTCCCTCTGGAGAAAGAAATCGATATCCATTTAGAATCTATATAACTTGCCCCTCACTGGGAATGAATGCTGCATGTTAGAAGCCCTCATTAAAAGACAATAAATCATACAACATTTGGAAGGAATCTGAACATTATTTGGACCTCATTTGCAGCTGAAAAAAGGGGTGAGGGGAGCAGTTTTAACTGTCACAGAGCTAGTTAGTGGTGTATTCAGAATTAAAACAAAGAGTTTATGACCCATGACCCTCACAGGTATCACGCTACCTTAAATGAACTAGATTGCTTACCTTGCTGACTTCAGGAAGAAGAGTGAAGGGATTTCTTCACCTAACATTTCTCTCCTAACATAAAGCCCCTCTGTCTTTTGATGAGGGGCTGCATTTCTCTAACATAAAGCCACTCTGTCTTTTGATGAAGAGGCAGACAGGAGTGGCCTTCAGGGCTGTGCGAGTTCAAGGCCAGCTGCAGGGTGTACAGGACTCCACTCCAGTTTCCTCACAGTACTGGTCTCATAGTAGATGACCGCAGGGACCACGTCAAGCTACGGAGCCCGCTCTGAAGAACGGCTGAGGCTGTGATAACAAGCAGGTCTTGACAGAACAATCAATCCATTCTGAATGTTTCCTTCGGTCAAATTCTGAGAAAAACAGGAAGCATACAAAGAAGAAAGTGGGGAATCAGAAGGGAAAGTGGAATCAACACCAGAAGAATAATGAGAATGGAGGTGATTTTTACTTATTTATTTGTTTAAAAGATTTTATTTACTTTTAGAGAGAGGAGAAGGGAGGGGGAAAGAGAGGGAGAGAAACATGACAGACAATCTGTTGTGTCTCGCACACGCCCCAACCAGGGACGGGGCTGCAACCCAGGCATGGGTCCTAACCAGGAATTGAACTGGAGACCTTTCACTTTGCAGGAAGATGCCCAATCAACTGAGCCACACTGGTCAGGGCTGGAGGTGATTTTTAAAATGAATACATAATCCAGTTGCTTCCTTAAGTGAGCTTTACTGTCCTCTGAAGCCTCGAATCCACACTCCTTTCCTGTAGGAGAACAGTTCACACAAGAGAGGAAGGAAGAATGCACCTGGCATCCGGAAATGACTTTGAATTGAAAGAGGAGGAATTTCTCTGGTCAATACTGGCTTAAAAGTGTACACTTTATGGTTAGTTTTGCTACATGGTGAACAGCCCTTCTAAATTGGCTCAATAGAAAATCTAGGAACAAAAGACTCAAATCTTACTGGTTTTTTTTTAATACTATTTCCCAGTCAGACTCCATGAGAGTAGAGTATGTCACTAAAGAGGTAACCCTGGATGGCCAGGTGGACATAGTTTCCAGTCTTCTGAGGGTGCTGTACGTGACGACGACACCATAGATCTGTGCAGATTAACATTTCAGAGCACCTTTAAGCTACTATTTCATTCAGCCCTCACTACATGTTTGGTGAGATAGGCCTTTTGATCTTAACTGACAAGTGAGGACCTTTGCCTAGTTTACATAATACCTTGGGTAGTGGGACTAGGTGGGACTAGGGCTGGGCCTTGGGGGCTCTCACACCCAGTCCAAGCCTCCCCCCACCCCCTCACCCACCTGGCTGCCACTGGCACTCTGTCATTGCCCCTGCTTCCATAGGAAATCTGGAGCTTTGTCTCATGACGTTTACATCCCCAGAGCCTAGTCCAGTGCCTGATACAGAATAGGTACTTAATGCATGTTTGTTGAAGAAATAAGTTAATGTAAATTTGGGCTTGCCCAGAGAGAATCAGAGCCTGCCTGAATAGTGTGGGTAAGCTCATTTTTGGAAATTAAGATCAAGTAGCTTTGTAACCTAAGAAATTATCAGTGTGCTTTGTGGAATTATCTCAACCTCAGGAATGGCTCACGTAGCTTGAATGTCCTGAAATGAGATGCTGTTCTGTATGAAAGCTCGGGGGAGTCTCATGGGGATTTGTATTATTATCTTGCCACAGAATGATATGCCTCCATTTTTATGTTCCCTTGAAGTTTTATTATTTTTTAAATTATCATTCATTATGTGCAATGATATAAATCTTTTATCCCTAGAATGTGAATGACACACCCTAAGTAACCATTGTTTGGAAATATGTAGCATTTCTAGAACTCTGACACAGAAGGATTGTTACTTACATGACTGGTCTTGTGATCTTAATAATGTCATTGTGAATTATAATTCAGCAGTTTCTTTGTTCTTGGTTCTTCAACTAGATTATAAATTCCTTCAATTGCCTTGTGCATTCTATTTATTTTATATCCACCTCATGCACAACGAAGGGCTAACTGCACAGCGATGGGTATCTGAGAGGCAGAGCAAGGCACAGCCTGAGGCGCTCCCCTTGGTGGGGCTCTGTGGTCGCAAGAATATTTGTTAAATTTTCGTCTTGATCCCATTTGAACATACTATAGTTGGAATGGAATTCTGTTTATCAAACTTCTCACAGTATTTCATAAGAATGATATATTTATACTGTAAAACTTTTTGTTGGTAGGGCAAAAAATATAGACAGAATTAAGGGAGCTACTTCTAGCACATTTGAGTTAAGAAGAGAAGCCACATGTGGCTCTCCTCTTCCTGCTTTCCTTTCCTTCTCTTCATACTGAAGTAGCTTTTTTTAAATCTACTGGCGTGTGGTTCCCATTGTTAAAGTGAAAGGGAAATGAATGATTGCTTCTACCTGTTCGTCAGACGTGCAGTTAATGTCTGTTATTGCTGGGAGAGGGGGTAACAGAGAGAAACAGTTCTTGATGGCAGTAAGCATATTATCTAAAAGGGGGAAATGTCATAAATAAAAACCATAGTAATCATTTTAATAAAGGAGTAAAAAGAATGAATACCGCAAATGTCCCAGACAAAGCTGAGGGCATTCAGGAGAGGATACACCACACCTTCTTTCAGGGACCTGCATCCTATGTGTGGCAAGCTCCAATGATTATGATAAAATTGACCTCACTTTCCCTCCTTCTTCCTGGAGCTTTGGTAAGGAAATGGTGCAAATTCATGGGACAGTCACAGAGGCAGTTTGGGTTGTCAGTGAGGCTGGAAACATAATAGGACTTTAAGGCTCTAGGATTTTAGGAACATTTTCTTAATTAGACATGTTTAGTCCTCTGGTCTGATCTTTCCCACTTGTATCAGTTATCTTTTGCTGCGTAACAAACACCCCCAAACTTAGAGACATTAAACAATTGTACTTTAATGTTTCTCATGAGTCTGTGGGTCGGCTGGTTACTCTGCTGGTGTTGCCTGGACTCATTCCTGTGGGTCAGCTGGAACCTGGGACAGGCTGGAACAGCTGGGCCTCTCCCTGTGTGGCCTCCCACTCTAAAGTTGTCTAGACCACAGAGCAGTAGCAGCATCCCAAGAGGACAAGTCCCAATGTGTTGCTGCACGTGTGTTCATGTTCTGTTGGCCGAGGCAAGCCACATGGCTGAGTCCAGAATCAAAGTAAGAGGGACTTCACAGTGACATGGGGACTGGGAAGTGTGGCTCACTGGGAACCATTAGCGTAACAATCTGCCCCACAGTCTAATACAAAACTCTAGAATGTGAACAGTGTGCCCAAGGAAGCTCAGATTTGTATAGGAATTTATTCCTCGGTCTCCTGGGGTAGCTTTTTCCTGCAGATGACTCATGAGGAGGGTCTGGACAACTTCTAAATTAGGGTAGACCACTGTGGTACTTTTTACAAGGTACTTCCTTTCTCTCTCTCTCTCTCTCTCTCTTTCTTTCCCTCCCCTTCCTTCCTCCCTCCCTCCCTCCTTCCCTTCCTTCTAAGAGGAACAATGACTTATCCATGCTAACTTAGAGACCATTAAAGACTAGAATTCAGATCTCAATCTAATGATCTTTGCACAAACAACTTCTCTTTCATCCCTTGTGGATATGTTTTAAACTACACATTTGAGGGCTTTTCAGCTAACATTTCATGTGATGTTTAATGTTTACAATTAGCTTATTTAATATTCCTTTATTTTTCAAGGCTATAAATGACCCCCCATACTTTAGAATTTCTCACTGATTTTCTTTTCATTATGTTTGACTTTAACTAATAGCGACACTAAAGAGGAATGGCCCCCAAACAGATCTTGCAGCACTGAACTCACATTCCCAAAACTATGCTTCCTCTTGTTTTATTGACTTCAATTTACCTTGTTCTAGCTGGTATTCTATGAGACTAAGGTCTGATATATGATAACTTGGGTTGTTTTCTAGAAAAGAGGTGATCATTCCACATCAAACAAACTTTAATTTGTAACTATAAGTGAATTTGAAGCACCTGTTTAATAGATTTTTTTCATTAAGCATGGGGTTATAATTTAACAATCAAGAGCGCCACACAGGAGCGGGACGTGGACTACTTCCTGCTGTGTCTTTTGCACGAATCGGAATTCCCCAGTGTGTCAGCTACTCCATGGAGACAAGTTAGGCATTTTGAGGAAGCCACATTAATGTCCTCAGCTTGCCCAACCTGATTTAAACCAGGAAGTAATTTGGGCGTCAGCATAACAGGTCCCTGAGAAATCACATATTCCTTGTTTTATGTGTAAGGTTCAGGTTAAATAAACAAACAAAACCTGAATATTCATGACCTAACACGTGAATGCTTATGGAAATCTTGTGAGATATTTGCCACCCAAGGATTGCTTTGAGCTTCACCATTGTCCTCATTGTCACCATCACCGTTCATGTTGTTCTCACTTGTTGTCAATGAGCAAATTATTGTTCAGGCACAAGTACATTTGAAGGAAAAGGAGAGGAGAAGAGGGACATCACAGGAGATGAAGTCAGGGCCTTTGTTCTGGCCCTGTGCAGCAATTCCAGTCTGTAGGAAGGACAGCGGACATGGCTCCACCGCATTCTCCCTCAGTCAGTACTTTGGGGGATGTTTCTCTGCCACCTGTTAAGATGACATCAGTCACAACCAAGTGCAGTTTTTTCCAGAGAAGAGTGGGCGGGTTAAGGGAAGGGCAGTGGAAGGAATTGGGGATGGTTGGCCTGACCAAAGAAGGCTTGAGGGCATGTGGGAACATCCTCAAATATCTGAAGGTGTGTTGTTGGATCTCAGGGGTGCTTAGTTGGTGCTGGTCCTAGAAATGCCTCGGACAAATCTAGGATATTTAAAATTTGAAATCAGTTACTACTCTCCATACATCTCATGTCTCCGGTACTATCATTTAGCAAACGGACAAGCAGGACCTTGCCACCGCCCCCACCCTTTTCTGTTCCATTTCATTATTTACTGCTACACTGGGTTTTATGAACCGAAGAATAAAAAGCCAAAGTGAGAGGCAACAAGTATTTACCTGCGATCGCAGAAATACAATTCAGGGGCACAGATTCAGGCAGAAACCCAAACTGTGTCCCAATTGCAGGGTAAAGGCAAGGAGTTTTATAAGAAAACAAAGGGAAATCGTTACCTACACGGGAGGAAGACATCTCTAGTGGTGCTAACCAGTTGAACAATTCTTTAGCTATACATGGCTGATCACTGATCCTATCTTCGGAAGGAGTGTCCCTAACTGTTGTAAGGCAATGTCACTTTGCCGCTTTGGCCCGGCCCGAAGGTCATGCTTGCCAGTTCAAACATTCCAAGGGGTCAAGGAGCAAGGCCTGCAAGCAGTTCCTCTGAAGTGGCTGCTCTGGCTCCATTTTAAAACAGTTGCTCTTCTGTCAACTTTTCAGTTTCACAATCCTTAGTTCTGGCTGTCTCCTTTCTAAGTATTTTCGCCTCCCCACCCCCACACTGTTTCGAGTCTATGACGTTTCTTCTATTAAAGCTCACTCCGCAGGTTTAGATTACATTAGGCTCTACCATCTCATCCCTCTGACCAACGTCATTCTCACAGCTTCTAAGCACTGCCCCTCACCCAAAGACTTGGCAACATGATACAAAGTTTTTCTCTTCACTTCACATGCTGCCGTTATCCTAGGAACTGTTTCCATCTACGTAGGTAGGTGACCCATTCTTCAGGATAGCTCACACAATTCCGGGTCTCTTTAATCCTGGAGACATCCTCTGCCCCTTTGGATCTGCCCATGACCAGGCTCTCCTCTGGCTCTAAAATCTAATATTTGAACACTGCCACTTCTGGCTACCACCTACTATTTTCACAGCATTCCCATAAACTCACTATATACTGCTCTTTTAGCTCAAAGGAACTTAAATTCCCATAATTCCCCTGCCTGGTGGTTGATCAGCCCCTTCTGCCCTTTCCTTCTCTCCCCAGGCTTTCAGTTCCCTCATTCTCTGCCCTGTGCTGCTGGAGAAAGAAAATGACCCAATAATGGAGATAAGGGCTACCATCACCCACGGGCCCGACGTTAGCTGGACCCTCGGGCTTCCCATCAATTCCTCCGTGAGTCTCGAATCAGCTTCTTCTCCAGGTTTTTCATTAACTGCTTTAAACCATTATCCAACTCTTCAAGCCCTTACCTCTCAATTTCAGCAAATGACATTGCTTTCTCTCTTGGGAAAATTGGTGCTTTTAGACATGCTGGGTATACTAGTCAAGGTGCTTTGTTCCAAACGACAGAATCCAGTCTCCTGGTTAAATGCCACATTTGTTAAAAGTTATTTTGTAGCTCAGAGACTCTGCAGAAGGACTAGAGAGCCATCTGAGAAACTACCCAGCCGTAACCACACCACGGGGGCTGTTGTGACAAATACCAGTGTTGGAATCCACACGTTAACTTGCACCAGGCACTGGTCATTCTCAGAACTGGATGACAGAAATTTTGTGCCTGTTATGTTTGAAGAGAGAAATGTTTCACCCCACTTGCCAAACTACAGAGTCTGCATGTACCTAGCTCCTCACCTTGCTCCTTCCAAGTCAGTATCTCATGCAGAAACATCTGACTGGTGGAAGCTGGATGGCGTGCCTGTACCTTTACCACGAGGGATGCCAGAAGCATGAGGTCTGGTTTCTAGCTTGTGGAGGCAGGATGCACACGTGGACAATTCATAACATGACCCAAGGACACCTGGCAGTTACACATACAGCCAACAGCTCCTAGAATCTGTTTTCAGTGTCTCATCCCTCTACCTAAAAATGTATCTGCCTCCATACCCATCCTGTCTCTTTTCTTCCAGTCCCAGGGCCTTCTACTTTTGAAGGTTGTCTTCTTTATTTCTATACTTAATTCCACCCTTTTGGCTTCTTGCATGTCCTTTATCTATCATTGCTTCTCCTTTCTATATCCTGGGTCTTTCTCTATTTTAACAGTTATCTTCAGTTAGTTAATACATTCAACTTTCTCCCACCCTAAAAATCCCTCGTTAGACTCCTTCAATTTTCTCTCCCCTGCTTCCCAAGCTAGCTTTTAAAAAAAATCCTCACTCAAGGATATGTTTACTGTTTTTAGAGAAAGAGGAAGGGGGCAGGGGGAGAGAGAGCGAGTGAGAGAGAGAGAGAGAGAGAGAGAGAGACATCCATCCTCCCATACACAGCCCAACTGGGGATCAAATCCGCAACCTAGGTGTGTGCCCTGATTGGGAATTGAACCCATGACACTTTGGTGTACAGTATGACACTCCAACCAACTGAGCCACCCGGCCAGAGTGCAAGCTAGCTTCTTGAAGTAACAAAGTAAATTAATCACTTGCATTTCTTCAACTATTCACCTTAACCTATTGCTGTCAGGCCCTGGCTTGCTCCTCAGCACTCACACTGCCATCTTCCCACTGAAACTGCTCTAGTTCTGCCAAACGGATGTCCTTAAGGGACTTGTCTAATCCAATGAACACAGGTTAATCCCTAACTTACAGGACCTTCTTGCTGCTTTTGACCCTGGAGATGTCTCCCTCTTGAAACTTGCTACCTCTTTGTCTTCTGTGAATGCCCACTCTCCTGGCCCATTTACCGTTCTAATCAGTCCTTCTCTGGTCCTTCACAGGCTCTTTTCTCCCACTTGCTCTTTCAGTGCTGGGGTTCCCAAGTCCATGACCCCTCTGCGTCCAGCAACTCTATAAAGAAGTTCTTCATTCTCATTAATGTCTGATTGGTATGAGTCCCTACAGGAAACCCTCTGTTGGTACAACCTGGGCTCTCAGAGCAAACACACCAGGTAAAAAAACTTTTACTCTTTATTTAATAAACTGTGCCCTTCTATAGGCTATGGCCTGTAAATATTATAGTGCAATGAAGAGGACAAATACCTATTATAGTGCCATAATATATAAAAAATTGGGGGCACAAATTTTATGTTTGAATTGCAAGCATATAATTCATTGGCTTTTACTAAGGTCACTTGAAAGAATTGGTGGGTTAGTTTTATCTATGAGCTGTCTAGTCCATGCTTACCTGGCCTCTCTCAGCAGGAGTGGTGACCATCAGCCCCATGATCATGGGAGTCCTTTGGTTCTCAGCCTGTAGAATGAGGTACACTCTGGTTCCCCCTATTCTGTGAAACTTGTTGGAAGCCCCAATGGAAATGCTTCCTTTCCCTCCCTGGGGACATGACTGCTGTTGGCATGAGGCCACCATCCCCTCCCTCCTGACCTGTCACCATGTGCTGCCCTCTGCCCAGCATGGCGGGAGCTGTATTCTTTGTGGCGAGGAGCCTCCCCTTCCTCCCCAAGTGGATCTCAGTGTAACAGTCAGCAGCCCTGGGACTGGTGTCTGTTTTCCCTCATCTGGGGTGGCTGTGTTCTTTGGCAGGGAACTAACTTCACCAGAGGACAAAAGAAACTTCTTGTAGCTCCACTTTTGGAAATGGTGACTTAGTCATTAATTACATTCTACTAAATTTAATAAAACACCTATGCTTCCGGAAATGAGTCCTTACCAGCTGAATGCTATTCTGTTGTAGAAATGTCCCATGGCTGAAAGAGAGTGGACCCTTTGGAACAGAATAAAGACCAATTGGAGAATAGAAAGAGGAGGGGGGACACATGGAGTCTTATCTGGGCTCTGATGGAACGAACAGGGACTGGGGCTCAGTCTCCTTTCTCCAGTCCCACTTTCCTCATCTGTACAATGAAAGACTCAAAAGGAAAGGAGGCTAAAGGTCTGAAATTCTACACTTTCATGAATCTTGAGAAACAGAGAATGAATTAACCTGAGATTGTGAGTTAAATGTAATTAAAGGCATACTCAATAAATTTCCGGGTTCCAACAAATATTCTAGACCTATGTATACAAAAGAATAAGTGGGGAAGATTTTGAAAATGCCAATAATCTGTAATTTCCAGCCCATGACAAAATTTATCCAGTTGTCAATCTATTTCTTTTTCCTTTTGTAAACCAGGCACCTAATGGAGGTTTTAGTGTGAGATGACTCAAGACTAGAAATTCTGGTTGTGTCAGTAGGACTGACTGCTTTTTTTTTTTTTTTTTGATTCGTAAGAAGCAGTCTAAAATTCAAAGGCAAGCCAGTTATATTTAGCATTCATGTGTCAAATAAACATTGGTCAGAGGCCGCAGTTTGCTGAAGCTTCTCTAAGAACGAGGGTCTAGGAGCACACAGAGGTCCTTTTGGTATTTCTCAGTGCGATGCACCTAGATCAATTTCAAAACTACTCTGCCATTTGCCAAAGGTCAAAGGACGTCAGATCCAGGTCCCGTCATGCAGTAGTGATTAGCCAGAGGCTGGTGATGTGTGAGGCTTTGGAGACTAAAACGCTTGGTAGGTTTCCAACACTTGGAACGCCTTTCCAAATCCATTGCATGTTCCCCAGCTTGCCCCCTGCCCTTCCAAAGGGAGCAGTACAAATGCATAGACACCCGTGTGAAACTGAAGTATCTGAGTTGTTCTCAGTTGTAAGTTTTCAGGATCTGATCTGGCTGTCAAAAAAATACGTATGAAGTGTTAGTGTGTCCTCAGCACAGTAGTAGGTAGGGGGATATGTAAAAAGCAAGATAGGCAAGGTTTCCTCAGATTGACAGAGCAAAGATTTCAAGTAGATTTCTACTAAGTCCCCATAATAGGAGACCAGGATTATTTGGGCAAAAAGATCACTCACACTTTAAATGTCCTGATCACCTACTTCCCTCAAAGGCCTGTTGGCCACAGAACTGACACAGGAGTGATTTCAGGACTCAAAACACTGATGAAGTGGTATCTTTCCTCATCTGTCTAAGAGCCTCATCTCACTCAGGCTTCTGTGTGCACCACCCACGCCCTAGCTTTTCTCCTTGTCTGGCTCTAGTTTTGTCCTATGCTTACCATGTACTTTGAAATAGAAAAAAAAACTGACCAAATAACTATAATTTCATCCTGGATGTCATCTGCTGACCTCCAGGGGATCATCTGGAGGTCATCTAGCTTGAGAGGTGTGTCATTCTAGCCTACATAGCATGGAGGTCATCCGCCTTGAGGGTTGCGTGGCTCCAGCGCACATAGCACAGAGAGACAGAAGAGTGTGGGTACGTGTAGGATGCTGGGTACAGAGGATGCAGCAAAGAGTCATGTGAACTTCGTCATTTCTCTTCTCTTTTCCCTTGCTGATTTATAGAGCTGGGTATAGTCCTGAGAGAAGGGACCAGAGACCACTGCCCTGTGTGGACTGGTGTCTCCTTTAAGAAACAATTCACGTGATCTTCAGTGAAAAAATAGCTTACATTGACCAAATGGTTCCTGGATGCCAGGCAGAGCATGTCTTACGTGTCTCATTTATTTAACCATCATAGTAAACCTTTCGTTATCTCCATGTTATAGATGAGCAGACAAGCAGAGAAGTTACCTGCCCGAGAGCACAGAGCTAAAGGGTGGTAGAGCTGGGGTACCGACCTGGGCCATTGGACTCCCAAGTTTGGTCCTTAACCATTACACATTCTTCGATCCTGGAGTGAAAAGTAGGCAGGAAATCTTCTTTGTCACGTTTCACATTCCTCTGGAATCTGTGTCAACCAAGCTGCAATTCCAAAGTATGCCCAGCACCCGCTGATGCTTGCTCATATGTCTCCAGAGCTGGCCTTCCTGCTGTGAAAGGACAGGCATCCCCTGAGTCACTCATGATGTGAGTGTCTGGCTGGAGCTTGCCCCTTCTGCACCAGCTTGCCTGCCTGGAAGTGAAGCTGTTTAACTGGCTTTTCAACTGACATCACACAGGGAAGTAATTTTTTAAGGCATCTCTGTACTTCTCTAACTTTCTTGAATAATGGTCTTGTTTAAGTGGTTGTGGAAGAGCTTGAAAGTTATTCTTTCTTTAAATGTATTTTATTGATTATGTTATTACAGTGTCCCATTTTCCCCCTTCACTCCCCTCTGCCCCGCACACCCCCTCCCACCCACATTCCCCTCCCACTTTAGTTCATGTCCGTGGGTTGGACTTAAAAGTTCTTTGGCTTCTACATCTCCTATACTATTCTTACCCTCCCCCTGTCTATTTTCTGCCTGCCATCTATGCTTATTCTCCGTTCCTTTTCCCCCACTCTCCCCCTCCTCCTCCACTGTAGATAACCCTCCATGTGATCTCTGTTTCTATGGTTCTGTTCTTGTTCTACTTGTTTGCTTAGTTTGCTTTTGTTTTTGTTTTAGGTGTGGTTGTTAATAATTGCGAGTTTGCTGTCATTTCACTGTTCATATTTTTTATCTTCTTTTTCTTAGATAAAATCCCTTTAATATTTCAGGTAATAAGGATTTGGTGATGATGAGCTCTTTTAACCTGACCTTATCTGAGAAGCATTTTATCTGCCCTTCCATTCTTAATGAAAGCTTTGCTGGATAGAGCAATCTTGGATGTAGGTCCTTGACTTTCATGACTTGGAATATTTCTTTCCAGCCCCTTCTTGCCTGTAAGCTCTCTTTTGAGAAATCAGCTGACAGTCTGATGGGAGCTCCTTTGTAGGTAACTGTCTCCTTTTCTCTTGCTGCTTCTAGAATTCTCTCCTTCATTTTAATCTTGGCTAATGTAATTATGATGTGCCTTGGTGTGTTCCTCCTTGGGTCCAACTTCTTTGGGTCTCTGTACCTTCTAGGACCTTGTGAGTCTCTCCAACGAACTCTCCTATGAGGCTGGGAGTCTCTCCCACTGCCGCCTGAACTCCCACAGGTGTTTTCAATTGGAGGTTTGAGGCTTTATTTCCTTGCACTGGGACTCTAGGTTGTGCAGTTTGTCTTGCTCCCCAATTGTTCCTCCTGGTTTATCTGCGCATGAATGTGGGACCACCTGATCTGCCAGATGCTGCTGTAGCCTTGTAGGCCAGCTGCAGCCTTGTGTGCCCCACTCCACAATCTGGCACTGTGTCTACCAGCTGCTGCCTTGCCTGCCCCAGTCCTCCAACTGCCATCTTGCCCTGAATCTTCTCCTCGCATCCATCTCTGCCCCTCCTACTGCTCTGGATGAATGTGTCTTCTTTAACTCCTTGGTTGTCGGACTTCCATAGAGTTCGATTTTCTGTCAGGTCTGATTGTTTTTTGTTTTTAAATTGTTGTTGTCCTTCTTTTGGTTGTGTGAAGAGGCACAGTGTATCTACCTACACCTCCATCTTGGCCGGAAGTCCTATTCTTCTTGATTTAGATACTTGAAGATATAATTGATTTACAAATCCAAGGCATGATGCGCTGTCATCTCGCACCTGCCAGAGTGGTTATTATTAAAAATTCAATAAACAACAAGTGTTGACAAAGATGTGGAGAAAAGGGAATCTTTGTACACTGTCGGCGGGATTGTAAATTGGTACAACTACTATGGAAACAGCATGGAGGACCCTGGCCTGATGGTTCAGTTGGTTGGAGCATTGTCCCATATACCAAAAGGTTGTGGGTTCAATTCCTAGTCATACCGAGGTTGTGGTTCGATCTGTAGTCAGGGTGTGTATAGCAGGCAACCGATCCACATTTCTCTCTCACATTAATGTCTCTCTCTCCCTCTCCCTCTCCCTTTCTCTGTCTCTCTCTGTCTCTCCCTTCCTCTCTCTAAAATGAATGAACATATCCTTGGGTGAGGATTTAAAAAATAGATGAAATAGTATGAAGATTTCTCAAAAAATTAAGGATAAAACTACCATATGACCCAGCAATTCTAATTCTGGGTACACATTTAAAGAAATCCAAAACACTAATTTGAAAAGAGATATGCACCCCAGTGTAATTGCAGCATCATTTATAATAGCCAAGATAAGGAAGCAACCTGGGTACTTATTGATAAATAAATGGACAAAAATGCATTATATATATATAATGGAATATTACTCAGCCATAAAAATGAAATCTTGCCATTTGTGACAATAGAGTGTTATGCTAAGTGAAATAAGTTAAGTAGAAGAAGACAAGTGCTGTATGATTTTACTTATATGTGGAAGCTAAAAAACAAAATAAGCCAACAAACTCATAGATGCAGAGAACAAACTGGGGGTTGCCAGATGAGAAGGAGGTTGGGTGATGAGCAAAAAAAGTGAAAGAGATTAAGTACAAATTTAGTTATAAAAACAGTCGTGCCTATGTAAAGTACAGCACAGAGGATATAGTCCATAATATTATAATAAATATGTATGGCGCCTGGTGGTTACTAGACTTACTGAGGTAATCACTTTGTAAGGATTATAAATGTCTAATCACTACATTGTACACCTAAAACTAATGTAATAGTGTATGTCAACTATAATTAAAAAATAAATTAAAAAAATTAAAGAGTCAAGTGAATCAAAGACCTGGCAATTGACAAAATTTAATAGCACCCCCCCACCAACAAGTTAAGTTAACTAGGCCTATCGGATTTTACAGTCATTGCATG
The DNA here is from genome assembly GCA_004027475.1 of Anoura caudifer. Lineage (NCBI taxonomy): Eukaryota > Metazoa > Chordata > Mammalia > Chiroptera > Phyllostomidae > Anoura > Anoura caudifer. Next base: position 152,491 of record PVKU01003794.1, read on the forward strand.
ATGTTTTGCCTCGTTAAGTGTGCTTTATAATTTGGATTGCGAATGGTCGACCAACACAATGCTTTACAAAGGGAAACCATTCTCTGAAAACCATAAACATGCTCACATAACCATCTCCTGCTTCTGAATCTACAGAGGATGTAAATTCATTCTGTCTTAGGTTGTTATTCAATTGTGTCGTATGTGTAAGTCTAGCCTGTACACTAGATTTTAAATTCCTCAAGGACACATCAAGACAGCTGGGGACACAGTGAGTGCAGTACTAATAAATATTATTGCAAAATTGAATAGAAAATACACAGGTACTAAATTATTAGTATGTACCAAAGATTAGGACTTAAACGATAAGCAAAACTTCAAAGTTAATTTTAAAAACAAAGATTCCCCTTTACTCCCCAAGTGACCACAACTCTTCTTTTTCATTTCTGTTTAAAGTTAGAATTAAATGGTTCATCTTTGTGAATAGTTATTGTGAAAAAGTGTCTTTAAAAAAAAACACAAAGAATAATGTGAATTTAAGAAAGACATTAAATGCCATAAGCAAATATACTAGCTTTTCTCATAGCAGAATTTCAAATAAATAAATGAGTCAGGGTTTTTTTATTTTATCTGATTTTATTTTATTACTTTCATAAAGAGGAGACTTTCTATTCCCATGTATGAGAGCTTGATGACTACCCTAGTTTCTCCCAGTTCCACCTAAAATTCTCCTTAAACAACATAGCTCACAAGAATATTTCTATCAGCAGGTAAAATAAATGCTTTAACGATATAACTGAAACCCGGTAAGGCTGATCAGAAAGGAGCTCTCAGAGTGGGGGAGGTCTCGTTGTGCGGGGGTTTAAAGGGACCTGGTCTGTTTTGGACAGGGCACAGAGTCTGCCCAGAGGCCCAGAGACAAGAGTAAACAAGCCATGTTTGGAGAAGAGGAATTGCTTTGCTTGACTAGCCCCAAAAGATAGAGTCAGAGATTAAGCAACATTAAAGTAAATCAAGTTAAAGGTGAGATAATTAATCAAGAGCCTGGAGCTGGGAGGCAGCTTGGAGGAGAGGAAGACAACGTGTTGTCAGGGAAAGAACATTGGAGCCGGGGAGCCTGGGTTTGCCAGGAATTAGCAGTTTCTCCTCGGGTAACCGAATTCCCTTGGCCTTAGTGTTTTCAGCTGTAAAAGAAGGCCATGATTCTGCAACTGGTGGTTGTTTATTTATTCATTCAGAAAACATTTATTGAGCAACTACTAGGTACCAGGAAGAAGTTAAGTGCTGAAGATCCAACAATGAACAAAACAAATTGCCTTCCCTCATGAAGCTATGTGCCTAACTGATAAAACAATAATCAGAACAGTGCCCGATTCAGACACCTAGTGTTGATAAGTCCTGCCTTGTCTTCTTGCTTCTGCATTTCCTGTGCACACTTTCTTCCACGGAGCTCCTTCTTGGGGCTACGTTATTCTTCTGCTAGCTCTCCTTGCCATGTCAGATGGCTTGTCATCATCACAAAACATTTGCCAGACTCAAACTGGAGTGTTTGAAGAGTCATTAATAACACCCCTCTTTCTTCTTTAAGTTCCAAACCACTTAGGAAACAAGATAGGGGTGGGACAGGTGGGAGCTCAAATGACTCCCTCATCGCTGGTAAACGCTAGGGCATAGTTTCTGTCTGTTGTGAAGAAGGCTTTCTGAGACCCAGCTCCTGAATCAGACACATGTACCCAGTGGGTGAGTTCAGCCTCTCCACCTGGTCCTGCCCTGTGCGGTTTCCACGTGGAGCAGAGAGCAGAATGAGTCCTTCCCACAGGCCGCTAATTACCGAGAGGAGAGAGCCAGCCTATGTGCATACAGTTCCTCTCCCCTGTTCAATCAGGATGTCACTTCTCTCTGTACATACTTGCCACTGTTACACTGTTGTCTGTTTGTTGAATTTTTTATCTGTAGATAAAGGGGGAAATTTTTGTTCCACTTCCCCAACAGAAGCAAAGCAGAGACAGAGACCCCATGAAACAATTCACACTTACATTACCCCCAGACTACAAGAAGTCCAGGGCTCCCTCCTATAACTGCTAGTGTACAACCTACTTCCGCGAGTTGTCCAACCTCTTTAGATAGTATTGTTGTAAGTCCTGGGGGCTATGGTGAGTTTTCCACTGAAAACCTGGAGATTAGGAAGATTGCTACCACAAGAGATGAGGCACAGATATGTCATTTGAAGGATGTGTAACTAACTACCAGGCCAGCAGTTATTGATTAAGTGGCTAGACCTTGTGCCACATATATGGCTATTTAAATTTAAATTAATTAAAATAAGATACAGTAATTACAATTCAGTTCCCCACTAGTCGAATTTCAGGAGCTCAGTAGACAATGTGGTGCCTTTTATGCAGGACGGTGCACACTGAGGTCATTCCCACCATCACAGAATGCTCAACTGGACAGTGCTGATCTGCAAAGCTCCTCCCATTCATTGGTAGAAGAGCTGGTCAGTTGATTAACCTCTGAAGTTCAGACAAGTCAAACTGTGGCAGTGAGCATCAGTCTGGGTCCTAAGAGAAAACAGATGGCACACTTAAGGGGGTTAATTGAAGATAATTTAATAAACAGATTATTTATGAAGGTGTGGCCAGGGCTAAGTGAACCAGCAGGAGATGGTGTAGCATCTGGAGACTGCACAGTGGGGAGCTATCACCAGCCAGTAGCGGAAGGCCGGAAGGGGGAGTGCCATCCCTGGGCCTCACGGCCACTGCCAAATCGATGGCCCTTTTGTGGGCAATTTCAGGAAATACCCTGGCTTATTCTCCTCCTGACCTCCAGTGGTCTTGCTGGTGCTTCTCACTGGCATCAGACTGGAAGCCAGAGGGTAAGAGGGCCTGGGAGGCAGACTGCCAAGAGGGGCAAAGGAAAGGGAGCAGCCCTCCTTCAAGAGCTGTCCAGGGCAGATGGAGCTTTGACCCAGCTGAGAGAGCACAAGCTTCGGGTGGGGCTTCGGGTGGGGTTTCGGGTGGGGCAGTCCTAATTGGAGTTAGATGTGGGAGGACGTGGTCGTGGGGAGATGGTTTGGTTCTGGTGTGGGCCTGGCTGCAGAGGAAAGAATAGCCACCCTGTGTGGTGCACAGGCCTGTTCACAGGGCAGTTTTCTCTCTCCTTGCACGTGAATATACTGGAAGTTTGGAAAAGTTGAGCAAGTGTTTCTGAGCCTGAAAGGCCAAAGGCCTTAGAGCAGCACAAATTTCGCACTGTCCTGTGAAGCCTTTTGGGAGGACTCCAAAACATTGCCATGGGCTTGAGGGCAAACATTTCGATTCCTACAAATAACATCTGCCTCATGGCATCGCTGAGAGGCTTTCAATATTTGACAGGAAGAGCAAGGAACACAAGGGACCATTTGTTCATTCACATGAATATGTGATCCTATTTATGAATGCCTGGCGTGTGGTGGACTTAGCTTTAGGCTCTGGGGGTGTAGCAGTAACAAAACAGACAAAATTTCCTGCCCTCATGGAACATACATTTGAGTGGAGGAAGAGGATAATAAGCAATACAGATTAAAAACAAAAACAAAACCATGTATTATGTTACACCATAGTAAGAGCTAAGGACAAAGGTAAAATAAGGAGTTGGGAATATAAGAAAAAGGGGTTGTGAATGTAGGTAGAATGCCAGGGAAGGCCTTCCTTAGAGTGTGAAACATGGGTGAAGCCGAAAGAATGTGAAACAGAATCCACGTAGACGTTGGGAAGAGCATCTTGAGGCTGAAGAGAGCCTGTGTAGAGGCCCTTAGGTGGGAGGGCCCACTGATGTGCTTGGGGAACAGGGAGGTGGCCAGAATGACCAGGGCAGAGGGAGGGAGAGGGAGACCTGGGGAGGGTGGGTGGTGGGAGTGGGTGGGGCATCAGTGTGGGCCTTGCAATCAATCTGTAGCAGTGACTTTCGCTGTTGCTGGACTCTTCCGTTTTTGCTTAACGTTCTGTCTGATCAAAGATGCTCAATCTGAGCACTCTGAAAGCAGGGCTTCTGCCATATAAATAACCAATTTAACTTGCCTTGTCCAGCATAGTGCCTTGCATCATGCTGATGCCCACAGGATGATGATTGACTGATGCAGAAATTCCCGCATGGTTTTCAATTTGCTGCAAAAAAATTCAGTGATGTCCTTGTCCGAGCATCATATGAACTCTTGGAAAAGAGAGCCGAGTTTTAAAATTTGACAGCAGAATGAAGTAACCTTATCTTATCTACATAGTAATAAAAACCCAGGCCTTATCCTTCAGGAATGATATCTTAGTTCATCATTCAAGCAATAAAACAGCAGAATAATTTCAGCGACTGGTTAAGCTTTCAGATAATCTTTTGACTGGGACCAAAGCCATATTCAGCAACCTAACAATAGAGGCTGGGTGTGCCAGCTAATGCCACACGAGATTGATGGGCTCGTGTGCTGGTAGGGAGGCTGAGAAGTCAGCATGCAGAAGACCTGAGTCAGCTGTGCTCATCCATCATCTGTCTCCTCCACAGACATGACTACCTGGGTACCGTGCTGTGCTAAGACACTTGATTGAAATTGCTCAGATACATCAAAATGAAAACGATGTGTTTGCACTTGATTGAAATGGAGTTTCCTAGTACCTCAAATAGAAAGCAGAAATGTGAAGCCAAACCAAAACTCCATTTATTTTATAATGGTACTGTCATGTCTCATGCATTCTGTGGTCCACAGTCAGTCTGCTTCCCAGTACGTATTTTTTTTATTTTAGTACCTCTGCCGTCCTACAGTTCCCTGCCCCTCCTCTTCTCCTACCCTTCATCTAGGAGAACTTTGGTCTTCATTTGTTCATCTCTTGGTTTACTGTCATATCCCCACTCTGTGCACTTCCCCACAGCCCCACCTCCCTTGGCCCCACCTTCCCTCCCAGAAGTTAGGCCCCTGTGAAGGCAGGCACCTTGCTTAAAGGTTCTACCGCCCAGCCCGTTACCAGAATGTTCTTGATAGTGTTGGACATAGAGTAAATTCTTGTTGTTACCTTGGGGATTTTTAATTTTTTTTAAATCTAGATGTTTTATTTATGTAGATAATCAGCTTATTCTGGTAGGATTCTGAAATGGCTTATAGAAATGTGCACCATTCAGTGTGGTATTTTTTGACAATGACACTGGTAAGATTGAAAACACTGGTCTTTACCCCTTTACGATTCTTCTTTGTGTCCTTTCCATGGCTCTTGTGATACAACAAAGGCCAGATTCCATAAGACAGGTCTCCTGAGTATCACTGCACCCCAAACCCACCCCAGGCCAGGAGAGACAGAGCTCGGTGGCTTCACGTAGGTGGAGCGGGTGTGCGGCCTGCCTGCTGCATCCAGTAGCCACTTGGAGATAGGATGTTTGTTATCATTTAATCAGTCTGGTTTCCAAGACATCCCAGAGACATTCAAAATGTTTTTTTATTCTTTGGCACTGTATCTGCAATTAAGGGAAAAAAAAAAACCCTAACAAGTGATATCTGACAGGCCAAAACTTCCTGCTTTCTTTTATTTTTATATGGTTAGTTGAATCACAAAGAACAAAGTACTTTTCTAACTCAGTTATGTTCTAATTTTACTTTTCTTCTATTATAACAGGAAAATTGCAGAACATTTAGTAAGGAGAAAGTCAGAGAGTCTCTTAGTGTATAAAGTGTAATTTTTTAAACATCTGCTTCTAAGCTTTTTACTAGTTGTAACAATAGAGCCTTGCATTGGGCTTTGTTCCTTAACATTATTTCCTGTGCAATAATTTTAATATCTGCATAATATTCCTTCCGTGGTGTACCACAATCATTCTCCATTAGTTAGCATTTAAATTGCTTCCAATTTTTCACTATAAGTAGAGCAGTGAGCATCTCTGGGCATATGGTTTTGCTTATAGTTTAGATTATTTCCTTAGGATACGTTCCCAGAGGTAGAATTATGGGCCAAAGAGCTTTAATATGTTTTATGACTCTTTACACATATTGCCAAATTGCTTCCCAAAGGATTGTACCACTTCACAAAGCCACCATTGATATAGGAGCCATTCGGCTTCGTAGCACTCTGCCAGCTCTGGAATGTAGGTACTTAATCTGTAAATTAACTAGGGGAGAAAAAATATGTTATTAAACTGTGTTGTAAGTAAGAAGTACATCTATTGCTGTATTCGGTATTGTGCACTTCTTATTTCCACAGGGAGTTGACCTTTGAACTACACAGGTGTGAACCGTGGTCCACTTATACACAGATTTTTTTCAATAAATACCTGTTCTGTTTCTGATTGTGGATAGGAGTCTGCAGATGCATTGAATTATGACACAGGGTCCAGGAACCAAACCTTGCAGGTACTAAGGGACAAATAAAAGTTATCCTTGGTTTTCGACTGCACGGGGTTGGCACCCCTCACCCCCCACATTGTTCAAGAGTCAGCTGCATATATACATGTGTGGTGCATATGTATGCTACATTCATCTGGCATCAGGGGCATTAAGTACTCTGTTTCGGACCCTGGCAGCCAGGTGCATCCCCTGCAAGTTCCCCGCTGTGGTCCAGTCTCTAGCTATAGTTACAGGGACTGGGACCTTTAGGCCTGTGTAAACAGGGGCTGCCCCATCCTGCAGGTGGTCTTCCTGCAGCCAGGGCTTCCCTGCACAGCACTCTGAGGGGGGAGGGGCAGGCCATTTGAGGCAGACTTCTGTCGGCTTGTGGAACGGAAATAGGGCCTAGGGCCACTGTTGTGTCTCCCAAGCATTCCTCATCAGTGGACGACGCCTAGGATGGCCGTGCTAAGGAGCTTCCATGACACATGGCTCCAGGGCAACAGGCCACAGTTTTGAAATCCGGGTGGACCTTGGCATTGCTGTGAGTCCTTACCAGCCCATTCATCCCCTCAAGTGCCAAACCAGGGGACTGATCCCATGGAGCCTGGAGGCTGTCACGGAGGGTTCCAGGTGCAGTTTGCTCCCACATACCTGCCCTCAGGCATCAGGCCCTCTCGGCCTTTTGGATGGGGCCCACCCTCTGCCACCAGGATTCGACCTGAGGGAAGAGTGAACAAACAAAATGGATTTACCATTTTATTATTGATTCACTGTAAAAAAGGTAATGGAATTACTTAAATCAGAATGGGCAGAAACATGAGGAATAGGTTTTATTTTTACTTTAACTAGCCTGAGAACTTAAACTCCTGAAATTTTCAGTTACGCATCAATGCCTGGAGACATAGATAACCCTGAGAAGACCTTAAGAAAAAATGCTCATGTGTCCAGAGCACCTGACCCCCATCATCCAGAACACTGGACACCTGGAAGATCACCATCTCCGACCAATCCAAAAGCTAACAGTGCAAGACTGATTCTTCTCAAGAGTGTCCTTTTTTACTGTAAGAACTCTCAACTTTCCTGCCTTCTTCACAACACTGTGGGTTTTAGCTTGTAGTATTTTGATTAACAAAGCTTAAGACCCTTGAATAAAATTTTGTCATTCAATTCCCGTGAAGCCTTCTCATTCACTTATGCTCAGTTAGGTGAGTGAGAGCCACACCACTGACAAGGGCATCTGAATGGCGATTATTGTCAAACCCTGTATGTCCCTGCTGTCCTAACAGGACGAGGGGCCTGTCTGGCAATCATGATTCCAGGTGTCCCCCAACCCAGGTGGCCCTGGTCAGGCCCAGAATGGTTTCTTAGATCTTGGGAGATTCTGGTTTGGAAACATCTCAAGATCTGACATCAGGAGAATTAGCTACTCTGTTGAGAACAAGGTGGACCCTGGCAGCCCAGTATGTCCCCCATAAGTCCCCATCTGTGGCTCAGATTTGGGGACCAATCCCAGGGAGCCCGTATCCTAAGTCACAGTCACTGGCACATGCGCCGTTTGCATTCTGTGTACCTCCTGCCCTCAGGTAGCCTGGACCTCTAGGACTGCAGGGATGGGCGTCACTCTGCCTAGCAGGCCACCTTCTTGGGGCCAGGGCTCCCCACATGGAACTCCTGATGCAGAGCACGAAGCAGGTCTTAACAGCCAGCCCATGCACGGCTCTGCTCACTGACAGGGACCTGGGGTCATTCTAATAGCCAAGCCTTCCTGGAATCCTGTGCTGACTCATCTCTCTCGCTGGCATGACACAGAATGGCTCAAGCTCCTGCGAAATGCACATTCCAGGGAATCGGCGTCTCTGTTTTGGAGCAGGCTGGACCTTGGCAGTGTGACGTGTTCCCCAGATTCCCCCTGGCTGTCACCTGACTTATCTCTACCCAGACCAGGGGCAGATCCCAGGGAGACTGTGTGCTGGGTTGCACTGCAAAAGTTCATGGAGCTCAATCTGGCTATGGTCCCTGTTGCCCTGTTTGATGGGGGCGGGACCTCCCACCTAGACGAACGTGTAATCAGGTGGAGGCAATAAGGGGGCACCTTGGGCCAAGCACTCTTTCCTTGCCTTCTGTATGCTCCCTTACTACCCTTGTCTCCTTTGTGCCCAGCACACCTTCCATATGTCCTCTACCTACACACCAATACAGTGTCATAACAATGCACAAAAGCAATAACTGAAATTCAATAATCCAATGGCAGAGATACTTCTTGCCAGCAAGCATGGTAAAGCTCTATGCTTAGAGGGCAAGTAATGGGTCAGTCACACATGTGTTGATTAGGTCATGCCTTCGATTATATGGTGGGAGCTTCGGATTCATAGCACATTGTGTGGTGGTGAGAAGTGTGGAGGGTCCGAAGTGAGCATGTCACATAGTGCCTGGAAAGAATCTTGGTCTTCTTTCTCTGTGTGTGTGTGTGTGGGGGGGGGGGTGGTGTTATTCCCACTTTACAGATGAGCAAACTGAGCCTCAGAGGGCTAAGGCATCTGCCTAGTGTCCCAGGGCTGTTAGGTGGCGGGATCAGGACACAGATTGTCTGCTTCCAGTGAGGCACTCTGAGGAGGCTCAGGGTCTGAACTGGAGAGGGACAATGTGACTGACAAAACAGCCACCCTGCCTGATCTCTTTATAAGCAGCTTTCAAGAGCGATTGCTGCCTTAGGTCTGTGCAGGCCCTCTGACCCCAGCAAGTCCCCCCGTCCTCTCTTGGTCCTTGGGACACGCCAGCCCTGCCACCTAGCAGAGGAGCGTTGCCAACCTCCTCCCCCTCTCCTTGTCCTCAGGACCCTTGCCATCCTCATTCTTTGGGCTCCTCCTATGAGCCTGGCACCAGGTGAAACATATCACATATTTTCTTGATCACTTTTCACAACTTGTTAGGCAGACCCCATGAGGTAGGCACTGTGTTACTCCCACTATACCTAGGAGGAGCAAATATGTTTAGAAAGATGAACTACATTTGCCTAAGTCACGCAGCTATAAGTGACAGAGCTGGGATTTGGACCCAAGTCTCCCCGACTTCCGAGCTCATGTTCTTTATATGCTTCTTCAATACTTCTCGCTGATGTTTAGAACTATTTAGGCTGTGAGTGGCAGACGAAGAAAAATACCCACAACGATGCATTGATTTGACCTTTAAAGTTATTTCCAGTAGCCTGGCCCCACCTTTTCTTTCAAGGTTAGAAGTGCTAGGCCACCAGCATTAGCACACAGGGTATTAAATGATGCTGAAGAACCTGAGGAGGGTCCCAGATCTTTCTGAACAACTGAAGTGGCCCAGACTGAGAAGCAAGTAAGCTATAGAGAGATGAGGGGCTTCATGGAATCTCAGTCTCTGTAGAAACTCAAAATAACCATTGAAAGAATTTAGACTTTCCTGGTGTGCATTAAAGAGCCAAAAAGTCTTAATAAAAAAATATCTGACATTTTCTCCTCCCCAACCCACTCTGTTCTGAACAGCATCATGGGACTTGTCGTTAGTAGTACTGTTGTTATTGCTGCACTTAGGAAATCTATGCTGCTGATAAGAATAAACGGAGCATGTGACTTTACTGGATGTGGAATGAGGAAGTAAAACCTTTTCGCTTTTCAGAGCCAGGTTTTATATTCCTGTACCCAAACCTAGACACGGCAGCATCCTGGACAATGGTGGCGATGGTGACACCCACCCTAGGGGCTGCATCGATCACCTACAGTCATAGAACTGAAAAATCCCAAATTAACCCCCCCAGGATCTTTGTTTGTGTCTTATTTAAGCTTTCTGGCTCATCCCAAGATTAAAATTTTCCTAGGTGTAGAATAGCTATTTTCATCGCTTGCCAGATGACTCCTCTTGAAATAGTGCCTTTTTCCCTCCTCCAACCTGTCAGAACCCATCATTTTTGCTTCTAGCTAGAGTAGCTCCTACGGCTGTATAATTTCCTTGTTGTTATTTTAAGCAAGACTTATCGAGCAAAGAGCTGTTTTAATTGGCTTAGAGCCTCTTTTTGGCATAAAATATAGTATTTATTGATTGTGGAGCAGATTCACAGGTTTTAACATCTTGCTTTTCCTGTTTTTGTTTAACAGGCATATATTTTCTGTATGATATTGCCACTGCTACTCCTAGGCATCTCATAAAGCTGTCTAGCTGCGCACTGGCTTTCGAGATAGCATATGTAGGATAGTTAACATGGTGATTGCCTAACTGAAGTGCAATAATCCATTTTCCTTCTTTCCTACCGCCTTCTCTCCACCCCTCTCATCCTTATATCCTTGTGCAGAATTTTCCTTTCAGTCTGACCCTCTGTTTGCGTACCAGAAAGGGGTTGGATGACTGCTTTTGTATTTTTGTGTTTTTCCAGGTTAACCACACCTTACTAAAATTGCATGAAATAAAAAGTTCTTCCAGCAGGCGGCACCATAGGCTTACAGAGGCTCTGGCTGCTGCGGGCTGCTGCGGGCTCCAGGTGCATATTCTACAGTCCAAAAAGAAACAGCACTTCCTGAGTTTGTTCAAGGACAGAGTTGCATGCCCGGGGATTTCATCCTGGAATCCAGCGGTGCTGCCACGTGATCCGTTCACAGACAAGGCAATCAGTAGAGGCCATGAGGGAAATCAGTGCATGCGGCCTTCCTAACGCTGCAGTCCTGAAGAAACGGAGGGTGAGTTGGCCAAAGTAAGCATTGAGAATAATCCTGGGGAAGCAGAAAAATGCTGGCATCAGACATGCTGTGTTAACAGAAACTGGACTGACTTCAAGGGGGAAGCAAACACATGAACCAAGCAAACCAAACAACTGAAGTCTGAATAAAGCGTATACTAATGCAATGGTTCTTAATCAAAGGCACTCATCTGAAGCACCCTTAGGGCTTGAAAGAAAACAAACATTCCTTGATTGCACCCCTGAATGCTCGGATCAACAAGTCTGGGGGGGATCCAGGCACATGTGTGTTCTGGAGTCCCATAGATGATTTTAATGCATACTCCTAGCATCCAGGACAGCATTTAAAAGGCCATGTATTATTCTTCACCCTGCAGTTACTGTGATATAATGGGAAGGAAAGGTCATATCTAGTGAGCTTTCACTTTTCTGAATCAGTTTGCTTATGTGTAAAATGGACCAGTTCCCTCAAACCCAGAGTCCAGACTTCAACTATGATGAGGTGCCCAAGCCTCTTGCCATCACCACCCCCCTGGCCTCCACAAAAAAGCACTGGGAATATGCTGAATGGAGAGACACCAGTCACTGCTGAGATTCTTGCCTTCTTTGGTAATTGATTATAGTGATGTCATTAACAGGATTAACTTGGTCCTTCCCCTAAGGCTGGTAAATATTAGGAAATTGAGCCTCTTTCATGTTCTAGTCTAAGAAGTAGCAAATGAGTCTTAAAACATTGCTCATTCAGGTCACTAATTATTTAATGATTTGGGACTCAGAGACTCCTCAAAGGAATAATTAAATCTGTTCACAGCAGGAAGAAAGTAATACAGATGCTCCTTGACTTTTGATTGGGTGACATCCTGATGAAGCCATCGTAAGCTGAAAATGCACCTAGTACACTTAAACTACAGAACAACATAGCTTAGTATAGCCTATCTTAAATGTGCTGACTCATTCAAAGTAAAATGAATTAATTAATGATGCAAGATTAATAGGCAAGTAGCTTTTTCTTATCTGCAGGACATATAAATGGTCATTTAAGGGGTATGTCTGAAATAAAGAGAAACAACACCTCAAACTTCCAGTATCCCGTATATTAGCTGAGCAAGTATTTAGTTTCACAAACAATTTATTTTGGGGGGTTAAACTTTGCCCATGCCTGAGGACTTCTTTGAAAATATAAGCATCCCTTGGAAGGAGAGACCACCTCCTTGGAATAAGTGTGATTACAAAATCTTTTTCTCTCAGGCAGAAGCAAGGGTTCAGGGCGGCCCATGGAACCATGGCCTTGGAGCACAGCATTAGAGAGACAAACATCACCTCGGGATTGTACAGAGGACCAGCTCTGGACAAAGGGATGTCCTGCTATGAAGGACAGGTTTTGCTACAAGGGAGATTTGCAGGTGGATTATGAACGAGTAGAATGTCCAAGTTAGAAGAGAAGCCAAACCTTTATTTCACAGAAGCAGCAGCTGAGGCCCAGGGAGGGAAAGGACCTTGTCCAAGGTCAGCATGGGGCCCTCACGCCCACATGACAGACAGTTTCAGTGGTGAGGTAAGCAGTGCCCTTGTGTTGTCCCTGGTGCTGCCCGTGAGGACACAGTCCCAATGCCAGGGCTGTGCCCTGCACTCCTTGGAATTCTTGGAATTCTCAGGGGCTCTTTCTTCAAAACCAAGGGACAATATTTTTAACATGAATCTGCACTTTTAGCTGATGCTCCCAGATGCACAGCAGGTTAGGGAACTGTTATCTGCCCAGGTTGTTAAGCATAGAGGGTTTTGTGTCTGTGTGTGTGTGTGTGCTTGAAGGACCTTAGAGCATGGATCCTCTTATTCTTTCCTTTTTAACTACAGAAAAGTTATACATTACTAACAGTCTACTTCCATGGAAAAAATACAGAAACCCCAAAAAGGACAGACTAAGGAAGAAGTCAGGGAAAAGATGAGCTTGCTAATGCTACATCTTAGTGTCTCCTTGGCCCCTTCATTTCCCAAAGGAGAAAACCAGAACTATGGATGTTAATGGTTTTTCTCAAAGTCATACAGGTAGTACGTTTGTCTTAGAGCCGAGCCTAGGAACCCGGGCTCTCTGTCATCATTCTCCTGAACACAGGGGGCTGTCTCTGCTTAGAGAAAAGTCTTGTGGCAAAGAGGCCATGCTGTTCACAGGTTAGCTCTAGACACTGAGACTACCAACCCGGACCCTCATTTTACACCCATCTGTATTGTTTGAACTTGTTCCAGCTATAAGCAATGCAGAAGACTAAACAGCCTGAAAACCCTCCTCCCTTAAACTCTTCACAATGCTGTATCGCAAATGACCCTTTTATAACAGGACTGAGCTTGCACAAGAGAAAGAGAAATGCTCAGGTGCTAACAATGAAGGGTTTGCTGGATGCCACGGCACTGCCCTAGGGACAGGACATGGAGCTTTGGCCCTACAGCCTGCTGAGGCCTGAGTGAGTCCCTCACCCAAACCCTGGCTGGGAGGGCTGAGCCCACACAGGAAGAGAACAAGGAAATGCTGCCATGTCTGCCACATATCAGGATAGGAAATGTCCCTGAGGACTTGCAACTTAGGATTTGTTGAAGTAGAAATTATAGTTTATTCAGTAAAATTAGAAATTAATAGCAAAGTTATAACTACAAAATTATGTTTGAAAATTTACTAAGTTGACCTTGGTTTAAGAGGAAATAAAAATATTAATAAACGCACTTTGGCTGGTGTGGCTCAGTGGATTGAGCGCTGGCCTGCTAACCAAAGGGTTGCCAGTTCAATTCCTAGTCAGGGCACATGCCTGGGTTGTAGGCCAGGTCCCCAGTAGGGGGTGTGCAAGAAGCAACCACACATTGATGTTTCTCTCCTTCTCTTTCTCCCTCCCTTCCTCTCTCTCTAAAAATAAATAAATAAAACCTTTAAAAAGAATATACAATTTTTTAAAAAATTAATAAATGCTTATAATTATAGGAGAATGAAAATAC